>JANTPZ010083855.1:0-12688 GCA_025593235.1 Vachellia pachyceras
AGGAGGCTGAGGCGGCGGCGGAAAATGGAGTTTGACGGGATTTCGTCTAGGAAAAGGGCTTGAATGCCTTTGAAAGAGGAGCAAGAAAAGAAGGTAGAGGAAGGGGATGACAAGGGGGTGGTCATGGTGGTGGTCGGAATATGAACCGCCGTCGATTTGAGCCTCCGCCGCCACATTGAGTGGTGGAACTGATTTGATTGAATGCTTCAATTTGCAGTTGCTAGTATGAACTAGGAAGAGTGTTTGTGCTTTTACCATTCCCCGAGAGAGAGAGAGCGCGCCTGGTGGTTGAGTGGTCTGTTTATTTATGTTCATTGTGGTGGAGTCTGGAAATATATTTAATAAATTTCAGTGGGAAAATTATAAAATCGTCTCTGTAAATTTTTATACTATTTATAATAAATATCTACCTTTATAAAAATTAAGTGGAATAATATTTCGTTGTGTTAAGATAAGCTGTGATTTTAACAACAAAATATTTTGTCATCAACGCATTAGACATTAAATTTTGAAATGTGTAAAATTAGATATAATCTTTTAAAAATAGTGTAATTTTAGTAATTTTGTTGAATTGAACCAAACTTTAGTACAAAGTAAGATGAGAGAACAAATTGCTCCCATGTAAAAAAAAAGGTATGAATGTTTGGATCAATTTAATACAATCACTGAAAAATGTTCCATTTTTAAAAGATGATATCTACGTTTACCTATTTTAAAATTTAATTATATTAAACGGTTTTAACAAAAAAAGTATTATTAAATTTGTTCTTTAACCTAGGGTAAGCTTTTAAAAGTTTATATTTTGGCCATGAGGTAGCTATTATAAGATAGCTTTCTATATATCATTGAAGGAGTAATATACTTGATAATTAACAACTTTAACCATTTTCCTAAAACTTTTTAACTTTTAGCCTAAAAAAAAGGCCTTTTATCTTTATCATGACACAAAAGAATGAAACATATTTTTCTATAAAAGTACCTAAACATATTAAACCGTCTTTAATTTATGTGTAAATCAAAGCATTGGGCAAAACCTAGAATGTGGTAAGAATTTTATCTCAACTTATATGAAAGTGATTTTAGAAATAATTTCTAAAAAATTGACAAACACCTCTAAAACACCAAATGTCATTCACAAGCACACAAGGGAGTTAGGGCACTTTGGAATGAAACACACAAAGTCATAATTTATTCATAGACACTTAATTATTTCAAATGGACACTTACTAGATCATAATCAATTGTGCTCACTTCAAATTTATCCAAAATGACCCATCTTTTTGTTAGACGTAAATATCTTTCTATTGAAAACGATTATTTGTTAATCTTGATTTGTCATATTCCGAGAAATATCTCCTCCACCGAATTCTGCCCTCATGACTTCAAAATGATCATTTAGTTAATGGAAATATCATCAATCAATCTTTGGGCTCAACCCAAAAATAATATTTTACTAAAAAACAATATTCATGGGCTTTTGTAATAAAGAAAAAAGTTAAGATGCCATTTTAGAAGAAAGGTTTTTCGCTTCAACGCATGACATAATTAAATTTTGAATGATGTAAAAATATACATATTTTCAAAAAATGATGGGATTTTAACAAATTCATTGGTAAACATCCGTTATAAACATGGAGTAAGAATAAGTGGATCACATATAAAAAGACACATATGTTTGGACATATTAAAATTACATTTTAACCGAAAAAATCTATAAACTTTTATTTCCAACTAAACAAAAGGACATGAAGCCTCCAAGGCCTTCCTCCTCACAACCCACCCCTCCATCCCCAACTGACATATTGAGAAAGCACATAAAATAAGATGCATTGCCCCAATAACCAAAGTTCAATATACTCAAAAATATTCAACGAATTATTATGAGATAGTTAAGTGGGTTTAAAACATGAACCCTATATGTAAACTGTTCGGACCATAATAAATTAGACTATATATGTGTCCGTATAGAAAACCGTTGAGAGAATACATTTTAGCAGAATGCATTTATATTTAGATAATGTTAATTTCAGAATGCATTTATTATGTCAAAAATGAGTTTTTTGCTCGAAATGTATTTTAAAAGAATGAGTTGACAAACGTTAGAAAATAAAGCTAACGAATTTTTATGTCCGAAATGCATTCTATAAACCCAAACATGATTTCCAAACAAGCACGTAACCTATCTTATACCTCCTTTAAAACCTTTGATCAAATCCAATTACGAGATACTACAGCTCAGCTAGATGCTAGAGCTTAGTCCTAAAAAGTATTTACCTCAAGCAAACCCCCCGGTATCCGGCGCCTTTTCCTGAGTCCCTGGCCTTCTTTCAACTGGACCAGGTAACCCGGGGCAACCGACTAATCCGGAGCGAGGAATACACGTGACGCACCCCTGTAAGGTGCTTTGCACCAAGGGTGGGTTACCTCTACCCCCAAGCGTTGCTCCCAAGGATCGAACACTCGACCCCTGGGGTGGTGACAGTCACACTGACCACTGCACCACGACGCCTGTGGGTTGTTAGAGGTAATCTTGGGAACCAAACATCAACACCTCTCCTAAGAGTGATTTAAATGGTGAATCTACCCAAACACTAAATATTGGAGACAATTCAAATTGTTAATGTACACAAATTGATATGAGCAATAAGCTTGAATGTAACCCAATTACACTAATTTCATAACTTGAAAATCTCAGACCTCACTTAATCCTCAATCCCTCCTTTCAATCATAAACAGTAATCATTCCCCAACCCAATTCATCCATTAGAATCATTAATTAACTATCAATTCCCACAATTACCCAAAAACAACCCAAATTTTATCACTTTATAGATATTGAATGTGTAACTCACCATAATCACCAAAACCAATTCAATTAATATTCAATAAAACCTCAAACAAATCTAAACAAACCATTAAACTCAAAGTTTAAACAATGGGATCATTAAAACCCTTACAAATTCTCATTTTTTTAATCGTTCTTAACAAGCTAGGAGGAAGAAGGGAAGAATAGAACACTAACAAAAATTAGTCTAACTAGTAAGGAATTGGCTCATAGCTCAAAAAATCGTAAGTTTATATCCTAATATTAAAATGTCGACCTTATCGATGGGTAATCTATAAATACTTTTGTCAACGCTCTCTGAACGTAAAATTGGAAAGAGTACTTTAATTCTAACCAACCCTTGAAACCAGCTGATCAAAACTACAGAGCTCCTACGCCTCTCTCTCCCTCTCTCCCTCTCTAGAAGAGTGTGAGACAGAATGATTTCAATTAATGAATTAAACCCACTAAAGTGAGTGGATTCTGAAAAGTTCCACATGGTGCCCCGGTACTAAAAAAAAAGTTGCCCCCAAATTATTTATTTTTTAAATAATAATATGTGCCTGGTAGTAAATTTTAATATTGCAAATTTTTTCTAGCCTACATTGCTTCTAATAAAAGATATTGGAAATACTTTAAACATGAGATTTTAGATATGAATTTATATAAATGGGAAAAATGTTTTTAAGGAATTTATTTTAAATATAGGACAATGTGAATTGAGGCCAAATGAGTTGAAATCTAATGTTAGTAAACAATCATTAAAAAAAATTAATCATAAATCTCAAATCAAGTAACTAGAATGTTTGGGGTTTTATCCTTTATTTTTTTTTATAAACATAGTTTGAAATAATACATCGAACGGGAAAAAAAATCATGTTCTAAAAAAGAATAGGCTTCTGAAATTTTCTGAAAAAAAAATTATGATATTAACAAAAAGGAGGTAGCTAGCAAAATATATTTGACCCTATTTTTGTTTTATAGGTTTCACATTGGCCTGATTTGATCGTCAAGAGATGCCATGGAACAATCTGGACACCGCATTCACTGATTCTCAAGTTTAATTTACTAATTCAATTATATGGGAAAACTAGTTGATTAGTTAATATGACATATTTTGAAAATCATCTTAATCATATTTTTTAATTCCCTTATTCTATCTCCTTGTTAATTATTGTTGCAAGATATTAATAGGGTTATTTTAGAAAAATGTTAATAAATATGTAAAATATGATTTACATTTAGGATCAATATGAACTTTTAAATCAAGACTTATTACATTAAGGATCAAATACAATATCATTTTCAGTCGTACTTAAAGATAACTTTATATAAATTAATAATAATAAATTTGCATAGATTAATAAAATCAATTAATTCTTATAAAAATAAAAAAAGTTACCAGTTGAAAGGGTTTGATTAATTAATCAATTAGAAATTTTTATAATTACTTAATGATACTTATTTTTTTAAAAAAAACCACTATAAGGTTTCAAGAAATGAACATAATCTTCTAAAAATTTATCAATAAGTGAGTGGTATGCACATTTGTTATTTGAATTTTTTCTACTCCTAAACTTGTAATTACATACTCATTGCTTATTGTGGTACTTTATGGTGAATTTTTTTGGACATTATCATATTTTCTCTACTTTTAATGGATTATTTGAAGTATAAATAGTGAAATTATTTTATAATTAATAAATATATATATAACATGAGGCTTCAAACGAAGAAAAAATTATACTTGAGAATATTATTTGCATAAAAATGTTTTAATCTTTCCAATTCAGATTCTAAATTATAAATTTTTGCATACCTGTAAATTTCTTATTACAAAAAAATTTAAATATTCATTTCCTGAAGCATCCATGTTGCTTAAACAAAGGATTTAAGGTCAGGGAGGAGTCACTAGTCAGAGAGATGAGAAAATCTGTCTGCCACCACACAACTTGGCTTGCCATGATATGCTTAGTTGGGAGTGATCTCAATAAACTCCAAAGTCAGTCTCCTTCAATATTTTATTTACTTTTTAATGTTCTGGGTTAAACAAGTTATTAATATTTAATTAGTGGGTACAATTTCATCTCTTAATTTAATCATCATCTCTGTTACTCGCATTGTTCATACTTATTAAAATTTTTACGCAATAAACTATTTTATTTAGTTTTTTAATATCTCTAAAAAATAACGGGTGTTTATATTAAGAATAAGAGATGATACTCAATTACAAAGTTGTTGTACAAGATGCCAATAATACGTTGAGAATAATACTCTCTCAAATCCTAAATGTAGAAATTAATTGAGATATTTATTTTCTTTTCTTTTTTTTGCCAAACAAGAAAACATCGTATTGAATTTAAAAAGAGATTACAAAGACTAAGAAGTACCGGTCCAAGCAAAACCAACCTAAAGACACCAAAATAGGCTCAAACCAAACTAAAAAAACTAAGAAACAAGCATTTAAAAGTTCCACTATGGAGTAAGAAAAGTAATAACAGATTCTAATGACACCAATCAAGAAGGCATTAGTCTGCGATAGAGCTTGAAGTATCCAAACGAACAGGTAAGAGCAATCTAATGAAGCTTTGACGAACCATCCGACTTTGTTTTCATTTTGAATGTAAAACCTCTATTTACTTTTTTTATCAGACTTATAATTTTTTCCAACCAATTCCTCATAATTACATATATATTAAAGGGGTTTTTAATCAATGAGGATAATGATTAGAGGGGTGCTATAGGCAAACTAACACACATTTATTATATTCACATCGATGTGAAGTCCCACATCAATTTGGAAGGGGAACGAAGCACGTCTTATAAGGATGTTGATATTTTCCTCTCATATACTCGTTTTCTGAAGCATTATAGAATTCTAAGAGAGCAAAACCATGCTCTATTTGTAACAGGGATAATATCTTCGATTGAGAGCTATGGGGATGTTATAAATCTACACCTGGATACATTTTAATGTCCAACAATATTTTGAACATAATTATCCTTTTTATATGAGGATACCAACACCAAACGGTGGCAAATCCAATATGATAGTTTTGGGTGGAAGAAGAGCTTGGAGGCTTATGAGAGACTTGAAAATAGAGGTGGCTTGGTCTGATTGAGCTTGCAACGTTTAGCCTATAAGAATTTTAACTTATATTTTTGAAAATTGTGGTAAAGAACTCTAGGTACTCCCATTTATTAATTGAAGTCCCTTTTTTCAATAAAACTTGAGCTATGGTCATTTCTGGCATTGTCATATGGAAACATAAGCTTACTTCTTAAACAACACTTGATCCAATATCATGTCTTACTAATTTTGTGAGAGCTTATTATGTAACAAAGGAACTTGATGAAGCTCCTAATTACAATTTTCTTGGACATATTTTTTGTCTTGTCCATATGTGTTGGGATGAGTTACTCATACTTAGCAGAAACTGATATTTATGCTTGTATATATTCACGTGTTCTGAAATATGCAATTTGGTGAATGGATTTGATAAATTTGTTTTTTATGCATCTTTTTGAGAATGTGTCCGTTTAAGAATGCGGTAGAGAAGTACTTTTATACAAGCAGAGGTAAATATGTGGAAAAGACTATCTCGTTTTGTGGAAAAACATTGTTGAACGTACATTTGGCTTTTGAAAACATTGTTCCAAACAAGCCCAATATCTAATTTTATCGATTATGAGGGATTGTACAAGATGGGAATAAGTGTATATGGTATATTTGTTAATAATAAATCAAGATATGCCAAGGAAATATATAAAAAAAAGTGCACTAGATTCATCCATATTGTTCATATAGCCCTAGATCTAGTTTGAGTATATATTAATTAATGAAACATTTAATTTTAATTAGTATTTGAAGGCTTCACTATTTCATCTATAGGTTATTTAGCTCCATGTCTATAAAGCTGAGTGACTGGAATCTTTTGCAAAAACATCAACCTAGAGGATCCAAGAAAGATTCCTCCTCAAGAACCTAACTGCTATTTTTTTTCACTCCTAGTCCTATAAATAATAGGATGATTTTGAGAGACCTAATTGCTAATTAATGCTATTGGCTTCCCCTTTTGATTCCAACAAAAAAAAAAGGAGAGGGAGGTAGGAGAGTAAATATTTAGGTATAAACTTTTCTAAGGTTATGTAGTTAATAGGTATTTAAATTTAGGCAAAAGTATATTTAGTTCTTTAATTTTACCCAGCATTTTCAATTTGATCCCATAATCTTATCATGTATTTCTTCACCACAATATTGTAAATTCCATCAAACTAAAGCATTGACACTATAATTTTAAATGTTAAACAAAATTTTCTAATTTTTTTTAAAATTAAAATTGATATGGTTGGCACTTAAAATTGTAGTGTTGATGTTTTCAATGTTAGGGTCAAAGAATTAAAAAAAAACCATTTTATGAAATTAAATAATAAAATTGAAATAATATAAACTTAGAGAGGATCGAATGTTTTTTCCTAGGCCCAAATTTCCTCTGGCTATTTAAAACCAGTCAGTTAGGACTTCCAACAATAAGTGGGCTGGGCCGGCCCATTTTAACTTGTTAAGTGGATTGCAACCTTTCCATTGATCGCCAACTGGCCTAAAAAGGGGAAAAATGATAATGTACCTGTTTGAGAAAACAGTAGAAAAATAATTTTACACATATTAAAATAAATATGTAAAAAATATTACCATATTTACAAAAAAAAACTATTAAACATACAGTTTATTTTTGAAAACACTCCACCAAGTGAAATATTTTGATGGATGCTACCCCAACAAGGGATAAGCATTTTCCTTGTCATTATTACTTTTTATATTGCAACATTTAATTATTTGAAAAGTTAAAATAATTCAAAAAAATGTTACAATTAAACATAATTATCAAAATTATGTTTTATTATGCAAAAAGAACAGTTCTATATTCAAAATCCATTATTATTCATTACATTGCCAAAAAAAACCAAGACAAAAAAAAATAGAAAAGTGTATTGCTAATTTAACTTTCTCCTTTTTCCGGTGAGGACATGAAGTCAAGAAAAGAGTAATCTATCTCCACAACTTTCCCAACTAATTTGCTTGAAAGGGAAAAAAAGGAGTAATTTGAGGTACATGCTTTTAACAAAGATGGTTAGATTGAGTACCATAAAGAGAGTTAAAAAAAGGATTGATGCAAGGAAAATTGAGGCCAGAAGAACTTGACAGTTTCGCCACTCCAAAAAGCACAATTAAAAAAGAGACACTCTTCTGGGCCCCTCAAGATACCCACCAAACAAACAAAAGGAGAACCTATAAATGATGGTCCTCATCTCAGTCCAAGGGGTGTGGCCCCAAAAAATAAAACACCTGCTTTTTCTAATCTCTATCCGATTTTTCACAAAATAATTCTAGGTATCATTTATAACACCCTAATAATGCAGATGTAGAGGGTATATAATGACAGAGATAATTCTAAGAGGGGAAAACTCAAAAGTAACCCCAACACCTGGATTCATTATGCTATGAAGAAATGATACAAAATTGCCACATATGAAAAACTTTACACCTTCATTTCATTTAAAAAGCATCAGGGTTCTTGCCATGGAAGCTTAGTATCAATATTACTATCCACAGATAAAGATTCCATAATTACCTATTGGTATTGTTTGAACGCAAGAGAGTGGCCAATATTTCAGAGAATTGAGGGCGTTTTGAAGGTTGGTTGTTCCAGCACTTGGTCATGAGAGTTTTGAGACTCTGAGGACAGTCCTTTGGGATCTCAGGTCTGAGGCCACAGGCAGCTATGCCCACCGCTGCCTGTACCGGTGAATATGCAGAATAGGCTGCTTCACCAGTAACCATCTCCCAGAGGACCATGCCAAAACTGTAAACATTACTCATCCATGTCTCTGTCACACACTCTGGGTCACCTGCAATTATCTGTATTCCCCCCCAAAAAAAAAAAAAAAAGCTGGTCAGCTTTTGGAGACTAGGTAACACAATCCATCAAAGAAGAGCATATTGAATAAAAAGGAACACTAGCAACACGGAAACTCATGCTATCAGCCAGATAATAAAAGAAAAGGAAAAAGAAAAAGAAACACTGGGTATCCAGGTCGGAATAGAGATATAGACTTCAGACAACGTGGGTTCCAAATAATGGCTCTAGCAGATAGTTTTTATCTGTTCATTTTCCGCATGCACACGAGGCGTGAGTGTTTTCATAGTGGCTTTAGCAATAGGACGATAACTAGAATGCTGGGATAAGCGTCATGCTAAAGCTTTAAAACATGCGGGCTACATTGTCGAACCAATTGTGGTATAATCGGCATCACAGAGAGAGAGACACTAACTTGCTTGACACAGGACTGCTTAAATAAAGGTCTAACAAAAATAAAGGGAAAGAGAAAATAATCATCAAAACATGGTAGGCATGCTCAAACAAATGATGCCAGGACAAGCGACATAAAGTTTCTTTTATAGGCAGGCTAATTTAGTACCATTCTTCACATACGGTGGATCTCAAAAGTCACGAGACAATAAAAACTATGGAAAGTTACTCTATATAGCCTAAAAGTATAACACATAATAAGTCTTTTCGGCCCACAAAGGGCAGACAGCATAGATAATTGAGATCAAATACGTTAGACTAGATGTCACAAAACAGGTGAATGAGGACATGCAGAACACCCAGATGGAGAGTTTGTATAATATTTTTGTGGTTGGCCGCCTAAAAATATGCCTGTAAATAGAAAATTCTAGTCTAATATTTGATTCATCGTAGGAGGGTATATATTGGGTAGATTGATTGTGTATCATAGGAATTTATTTTCCCTGATTCTGCTCCTACTTACAAGGTACCACGATGTAAACTTTAATTAATTAATAAAAATAGATGGCTCTATTCTATATGGTACCAGAGCCCATTGATCCCCTTTAACATTTCAATAGTGACAGTGCCTCAAGCAATGTCACACCCAAGTCGTGCAATGGGAAAACATCAATCCAAATGTCCAAGAATGGTAGGTCCTCAACGAGTGATACGCACCGAGTCAATGATCCTTAGGTTGACTACTAGCTTCGAAGGATCACATGTTCTCATCACATCAAACAAACAAATTGAATGGAACCAATTACCGGCTCAAGCTGTGATGTTGGTGATTGGGGGCATAGGTAAAATGGATTTTCTCACTCGAGTAATGAAAACCCCAAACAAAACCAACGCCTAAGCACTCCAGCAGTGGCACCCCCATAATTCCCTCATCTCTCAGTGTTTGATCAATGTGATTCTTCTGCAGGTCAAACGAAGCTCCATGTTTCTTTTAACAGCTCATGAAATTTAGGAGGCAGCCCATGATTCTTATTCTGATAGAGAAGATTTGGCATGCCTCTTTGAGATTAAAGAAAAAATTCGGGAATTGAAGCAAGGCAATCATGATGTTACAGTATATTGGCTGGAAATTTCTGCACTATGACACTAATTGGATTTGATGCCAGATGAAGATGGGTGGGTGCACATGATACTGCTCGCTTTATGAAACAAATGGAAAAGGAACATGTTCTGATTTCTTGCAGGGCAAAATACCTCCTCCATCAACAAGAGGTGTTCTCTGAGTTCATGAAGCCTCCCATCTCTAGAGGTGTTCTCTGAGTTCAAGAGTATTGACTCTAATCCACAAGGGCAAAAGGGCAGAGTCACTTGTGAACATTGCAAGAAACCTGAGCATGCTCATGAAACTTGTTGGGATGTACATGGAAAGCCACCAGATCGAAAACCAAGGAAGGAAAAGCCTCATGACTATCAGGCATCTCATAAACATCCACAAGAACAATCACTCTACACCAATGCCTCAAGTGGATAAAGAACAAAAAATTAAGCTAATTAAGATAATCAATGTCTTACAAAAAGACAAAGCAATCCTAAAAACCAAGTCACATAAAATCTAGGATGGCTACTATATCAACTAGATATCAAGAATGCACTCGTAAATGGAGAACAAAAAGAAATATACATGACTCTACCTCCAAGGTTAGATAAAGGTAGGAGTAACCAAGTCAACAAGCTAAAGAAGTCCCTGTGTGGCCTAAAATAGTCTCCAAGGGTGTGGTTCAGCAAGTTCTCCAAAGCCTTGAAGACAGAAGGCTACAAACAGGGATTTTCAAATCATACCATGTTTGTAAAAACCCAAGGGAGTGAAGGGATGTATTCTTACTGTTCATGTTGATGACATAATAAACACAGAGATCATGAGGATGGAGTGGGCAGAGTAAATGCTACCCTTGGAAAGGAATTAGAAGTTAGAGACCTCAAGAATTTGAAATATTTTCTCAAAATGGAAGTTTCAAGGTCATAATGAGGAAATAATGTGTCTCAAACAAAGTATATGCTTGACCATCTAACAAAAATTGGTATGGTGGGTTGTAGCCCTTTTGAAACACCCGTTGTGTCAAGAAACAAAAAAAAATGTCTAAGAAGGCAATGTACATCCATCCCTTCCTAGACCACACCTAGGGAGAGCCTCGAGCATTGGGCAGCCTTTTAACAAGGCTTGATGTGGCATTTGTTTTAAGAGTAGCTAGCCAATACATGAGTGATCCAAGGAAGAAACGCCTGGAAGTAGTGGAGAGGATTTTGAGGTACCTGAAAGGGACTCCTGGTAAAGGATTGTTGTTCAAGAAGCAGGACTGGAGGTTAATAGAAATCTACACAAATGCAAATTGGGTAGGGCAAAAGCTCAACCTCCCGCTAATGTTCATTTGTGCAGGAAATCTGGTCACTTGAAAAGGCCAAAAATAAAGAGTTGTATCCAAAAGCAATGCTGAATTTAAATTGAGAATTTTGGCTCAAGGAATTATGGATGAAAAGAGTCATGGATGAGATACAAATTAGAGTGGATCCTCCACTAAAGGTGTACAGTGATAAGAAGGCTGCAACAATTATGGCATTAGACCCTGTTAAACATAACAGATCTAAGCATGTGGAGATAGATAGAATATGAGGTGAAAGGCTTTACTTTTTCCATGTAGGATATAACAGAATTCTAGTATAGCTTTTCATCCTTGCCTCAAATAACTTCTGCAAATATAAGAATTAGACATTGAGCACACAATATTTGATTGAAGATGTATTTTCCGGTCATTGGAATGGGAGAATTCTTATTTTGTACCAGTAATAATGTTCAGCAGGAGATAAGCGCTGGATAAAGAATTGGCACTGCAGTGGCCAGTAGGTTAAAGGCCTAAGGCTCATTGCCATCTTTCATAGCTTTTCCAAAAGCCATGCTCATTTAGATGACGTGTCTAGATAATAAACTATCGGAATGGAGAAAGAGCAATTTTTTCAAAAAGAGAGAGTTGACGCTTTGGGAACAGGTATTTTAATTGTGTTTTTCCTCTTTCCAGAGAACAAATGAAGAGAATATCACGGGCCATGTATGGCAAATACAATAAACATAATTAGGAGCAGATTATTTTGATAATTTTGAAAACTTTGCTCAAGTTGAGATTATGGGCAAAGTGGCAAACCTCAGGAGCCAGCCACCGGTAACCATCAGTTTCATACTCTGTTGCCTCACCAACATTTTTGCAAGCAGTGACTATACCCATATCTCCCAAGCAAGAATTTCCATGGCGATCCAAAAGAATTCTCTGTGTATTGAGGTCCCGGTATGCAACACCATGATCATTTATAAACTTGATGCCCTCAGCCACATCAACAGCAATTCTGATGATTTCCTTTATCTGGAGCTTCTTGTTTTTTAGCATCAAATCATGAACTGAACCACCTTCCATGAACTTCGTCACCACGCATAACCCATGATTTTCATCCACAGAAACACCACAAAATTGCAGAATCTTTTTGTGCCCACAAGTCATCAGTTCTA
>JANTPZ010083857.1:0-13880 GCA_025593235.1 Vachellia pachyceras
AAAATATTTCAGAGTGTTGAATATACCTTGTTTATTTTAAGGGACAGAAAAACGACGGGAATGCTGCTGAACCATTAAATAATTTGTTGACGGAATTTGCCAACAAAACATTTATTGCTAATTTACAGAATAATTTATTCCAGTTTAGCGATAGAATTTACAATGGAAAAGTCCATCATAAACTTTTTGGTTGCAAGTTGTTTTTAATTATGTTTTATTTTACATATTACATATTTATATATAATTTTATAATAACTTATCAGTATATTATAGATAAATAATTTAACAATTGTAATATGATATCTTAAATTATTTATATATTAATATTAGCTTAAATTATACACTAGATTATTGTCATTTAAAAATATAATGCATTATATAACATGCGGCTATAAATGGTAGTATAATGTAATATACTGAAGGACAAGAAATTTTTTCCATTTGATATTAAATTTCCAATGAAAAATAATTTTCATTAGAAAATTCATGATATATTTGGAAAATGTCCATAATATGATAATACATATAAATAAATACTCTTACATAATTTATTTAACTTTATTAATCTCACTAAAAAATTAATTGATTTTTATAGCAAGGATCTGAAGTAGTATTATATACATAAATATCAAACTTTTCAAGTGTGATTCTACCATTAGTTAAAAATAGAATTTACTAGGCCGTCATACAAAAGATGACGCTGTCCATTAGGCCAAGTTTAGGGCTTAGAAGAAAAAACAATCAAAATGATTGTTGGCTTGTTTGTGAAACTTTCCTCTACATGTTTCATGTAAGTTGAAATAAAGCTTCTCTTACATATTTATCTTCTAGATCATAAATCATATTGGAAAAGTAACTTATACTACTAATCTAAACAGACATAATATAGATTCAACCCACAATTGAATTACTTATGTTCAACGGAAGGAGGTAATCCGATGAACCAATGTTTGAATCCCTGCTAGAAGATGTATTCACATTTAATATACAATAGGCCTAAATCATCATTGATTTTAATATAAGGATACATATGTTTAGCAGAAAAAGAAAAATTAAATTAATAAATATAGAAGCAGTAGAAAAATCAATTAACATCAATCATGTTCTTGGTATAACCAAATAGATGTATTAAAAAATCTAAAAAGAAAAAGTAAGTGTATTAAATCGTAAAATACATTTAAATGTTTTTATCATTCTAAAATGTTTATTCTAACCAAGAACATGTAAAATTTCATGTCAATATCTTATATAGCTAGAACATGTAAAATTTCATGTAAAAGTAAGGATCGAAAGTGGTATTATATACATAAATAATATTAATTGATTCTTATACATAAATATTGATAAATCACTTTAAAGCTTATAGCTAGAAAATTATCTTTATTTTAGATTATATATTTACTGAAATAAAAAAATATTTAAAATATGAAAGTGAAAAATCATTCTTTTCATGTGGCTAGTGCCACATTTGTTTTGGATAAAATGCCCTTTTCTTTTCAAAAAGGTAAGCTTTCAAAACAAAAGTTAGGATATTTATAAAGGAAGTTCATTGTATTTTACTTATAATCTAAATAATGATCATTTTAAAATTCTTATATTTAATGAGAACAAATATATATTATTTCTTTCAATTATATTTTTTCTAGCTTCCAAAACATATGTATGTGTATGGGGAATCTTTTACTTTTCTTTTGTGGAAAAGTTTGCTTATAAATTGAGAGGGAAGGACAAGGAACATTGGAAGTGACACTAATTAAGTCTATATTCTCCCATGGCTCTCTAATATATCATGATGAATGAGTCTATCATATAAAGTTGAATATTATGTGAAATCCATCCAACAAGTACAATAAAGAAAAGTCTATCATTGTGAAAGCTTTTACTAATTATTGACCAATAATCAATTAACCGTGTTTTTTCATGAAAAGTAAAACAATTAATAAATATTCTAATAGAGGAGTTAAAAATTTGGTCTAAAAAAATTGGACAATATGTCGCGAAATAAAATTTCAAAGTGAATATGGTGAGATTGGGAATAATTTACTTTTCTTGTAAAGTTGGATACAGAAACTGCTTCACAAAGACTAGTAAAAGCCAAAAGATTTCCAAATAGGCAAGTCAACAAGACGTTATAGTGGCTATAAAGGAAATTTTAATATCACTAAGCTCTTAATTAGTTGATATGCTAAGAGGAAGAAAATGCAAGTTTAAATTTCGGGAAATACACTTATTGTGAGTGCTTTAAGTTTAATGCTCTCAGCCTATAATAAACATCAAATGTTAATTCTAAACTGATTTAATGATACAGTAAATTTATAATTTATAATTGATAAATCACTTTTTTTAAAGAAAGTTATAGCTAGAAAATTATATTTATTTTATAATTTATATTTACTGAAATAAAAAGTTATTAAAAATATAAAAGTAAAAAATTATTAAATATATTTATGCGAATCAGCAAGCTGACTCTTTGAATTCAAGTAATCCATTGTAAATTCCTAGTGGTCCAATCACAAGGGCAAGATCCAAAAAGATTAAAGAAGCATTAAATGGGCTAATACAGGAGACATGGACAAAGCAAATCGCAATTGGATCAGATCTGGATGGAAAAGCTAAAAATGTCACTAATCTCATTTGGGCTGATAATAGAGCTACGGATCAAGTTTTAGGCTTAGAGACGTGAAATTAAAGAGTTATGGCCAAGTACTTCACATGGGAGGACTCGTTTGGGCCTAAATAAGCACATTCTAGGCTTTAAATGATGATCATATTTTATGGTTTTTATTTGTACGAAAATTACTTACTAGTTGGCAAATTTGACTTTTGAGTTTCCTTTGTTAAGCGTTTCCTTATTTGCAATTACTGTAAATAGGTAGCTTTTGAGTTTCCTGTTTTAAGAGTTTCCTTATTTGCAATTACTGTAAATTAGGTAACTTTCTAGTTTCCTTTTCTAAAGAGTTTCCTTCTTTGCATTCACTGCAAATTATGTAACAGTTGACTTTCCTTTTTCTTAATGGAAATATCACATCACATATAAAAACATTGATTAAATAAAAAAAAGACACTTCAAAATGAATGGCAAATGTATAAATAAATAAATAAATAGTAAATAATCGATAAGTGTATAAATAAATAACTAGTACAAAGTCCATAAAAATAAATAAATATATGAAAAATTTTCCATAGTAAATATAATAATTAATCATGTAAGAAGATAATAAATTTAGAAAGTGACAGTGACAAAACAATATGGCATCTATATTATCATGAATGAAAAATTTTAACAACCTCTACAATTAAACATAAAGAAATTGTAGGATTAAAAGTGAATCGTAAGTATATAAATAAATAGTAAATAATCTATAAGTGTATAAATAAAAAAACTAGTACATAGTCCATAAAAATGAATACACGAAAATTGTGCTAGAGTAAATATAATACCTAATCATGTAACAAGATAATTAATTTACAAAGTGACAGTGGGCAGAACAATATTATCTGTATTAGCATAAATGAAAAAATTGAACAAAGGTATGAGAATACATGTTTCAAAATGAAAATAAATTAATGATATGCTAGAATAAAAATAATAGTTAATAATGAAATAAGATACTACATGATAGGACGAATGACCTCTAGAAACTAACAACCCTGGTAGGACAATATGATATCAAGTAAGAAAAATTATTTATATACGAAGAAAGTATTGGATTAAAAATGAATGGACATTATATAAATAAATCGTAAATAACCGATAAGGTATAGATAAATAATTAGTACATATTCCATAAAAAAATACTCATGTAACAATAAAATAAATATAACAAAGACAAGAGAAATAACCCCTACAATATGTCACAGGACAATATCACATATATATTATCATGAATGAAAAAATTGAATAAATACATGAGAAGAATATATGTTTAAAAATGAAAGGTAAGTAACTATATAATTCATAAAAATATAAATTATTGAAAAAACTGTGTTAGAATAAATATAATAAGGGAAATATCACATCACATATAAAATCATTGAGTAAATAAAAAATGAATGGCAAATATATAAATAAATAGTAAATAATCGATAAGTGTATAAATAAATAACTAGTACAAAGTCCATAAAAATAAATAAATATATGAAAAATTTGCTAGAGTAAATATAATAATTAATCATGTAAGATACAGTGACAAAATCTAGATGATCATGAATGAAAAAGTTTAACAAGCTCTACAAAATATCATATCACATATGAACATATGAAAAAACTATTTAAACATACAGAAATTGTAGGATTAAAAGTGAATCATAAGTATATAAATAAATAGTAAGCAATAAGTGTGTAAATAAAAAAACTAGTACATTGTCCATAAAAATAAATATAAGAAAAATTGTCTTAGACTAAATATAATAACTAATCATGCAACAAGATAACTAATAACAATATCACATTTTTATTAGCATAAATGAAAAAATTGAATAAAAGTACGAGAATATATGTTTCAAAATGAAAATAAATTAATGTGCTAGAATAAAAATAATAATTAATAATGAAATAAGATACTACAAGATAGGACGAATGATCTCTACAAACTAACAAGCACAAATATGAAACATCGTTTATATAAGAATTAGATTAAAAATGAATGGTAATTATATAAATAAGTAAATCGTAAATAACTGATAAGCGTATAGATAAATAACTAGTACATATTCTATAAAAAAAATACTCATGTAACAACACAATAAATATAACAAAGACAAGAGAAATAACCCCTACAAAGTGTCAGTGGGCATGACAATGAAGAATATGTGTTTAAAAATGAAAGGTGAGTAAAAAAATAATTCATAAAAAAGTGTTTTTATATGATAGGAGAAGTAACGGGTACAAACTAACCATCACATCACATATAAAAACATTGGTTAACTATAAAGAATAATGGCAAGTATATAAATAAATAGTAAACAATCAGTATAAATAACTAGTACATACTCCAAAAATAATAAATATATATATGAAAAAATTGATAGAGTACAGATTAAAATGAAAATAAATAAATAGTAAATATTTTATAAGTGTATAAATAAAAAAACTAGTACATAATATGAAAAATTGTGTTAGAGTAAGTATAACAATTAACCATGCAACAAGATAATTAATTTACAAAGTGACAGTGGGCAAAACAATATCACATCCTAAAAATTGAACAAAAGTATGAGAATACATGTTTTCAAAATGAAAATAAATTAATGAAAATGTTTGCTGGAATAAAAATAATAATTTATAATGAATGACAAGTATATAAATAAGTAAATAGTAAATAACCGATAAGTTCATAGATAACTGGTACATATTTAATAAAAAAATTACTCATATAACAACACAATAAATATAAGAGACAAGAGAAATAGCCCAAACAAAGTGTAAGTGCGCAGGACAATATCACATCTATATTACCATGAAAAAGTTGATTAAATGTATGTGAAGATATATGTTAAAAAATGAAAGGTGAGTTTCATAAAAAATTATTGAAAAAATTGTGTTAGAATAAATATAATAATGAATAATGAAACAAGATGGCATGTCAAGGAAATATCAAGTCACCTATAAAAGCATTGATTAAATATATGACAAGTACATAAATAAATAGTAAAAGTACATAGTCCATAAAAATAAATATATGAAAAATTTGTTAGAGTAAATATAATAATTTAATGATTTAAGAAGATATTAAATTTAGAAAGTGACAATGACAGAACAATATGACATCTAAAATAACTACTACAAAATATCATATCGCATGAAAATGAATTGCAAGTATATAAATAAATAGTAAATAATCTACATAGTCCATAAAAATGAATATATGAAAAATTGTGCTAGAGTAAATATAATAATTAATCATGAAACAAGATACTTAATTTACAAAGTGATGCACAACAATATCACATTGCATAAGTGAAAAAATTGAATAAAAGTATGAGAATACATGATTCAAAATGAAAATAAATTAATGAAAAATGTATAGGAGGAATGACCTCAAAAAACTAAGGGCAATATCACACATATGAAAAGCAATATCACATATGAAAAAATATATGAAGAAATATTGGATTAAAAATGAATGGTAAGTACATAAATAAATAGCGAATAACCGATAAGTGTATAGATAAATAACTAGTATATATTCCATAAAAATAAAAATTTACTAGAGTAAATACAAAAATTAATGGCAGGGAAATATCACATATAAAGGAGACTTAAAAATGAATGACAAGTACAATAAATAAATAGTAAATAATCGATAAGTGTATAAATAAATAACTAATACATAGTCCATTAAAATAAAAATATGAAAACATGTGCTAGAGTAAATATAATTATTAATCATGCAACAAGATAATTTACAAAGTGGGCAGAACAATATCACATATGTGTTAGCATATAAATAAAAAATTGAATAAAAGTAAAGTATGAAAATACATGTTTCAAAATGAAAATAAATTAATGAAAAACGTGTGCTAGAATAAAAAAATAATTAATAATGAAATAAGATAGGAGGAATGGCGCGCACACACACACACACACATATATATATATATATATGAAGAAAGTATTGTATTAAAAATGAATGAAATGGCAAGTATATAAATAAATAGTAAATAAATGATAAGTATATACATAAATAAATAGTATATATTTCATAAAAATAAATATACGAAAAAATGTGCTTAGAGTAAATATAAAATTACTCGTGTAACGACACAATAAAATATAACAAAGACAAGAGAAATAGCATTACAAAATGAAAGGTGTTTAACTATATATTGTTTTTTGATCCTATGAATAAAAGAACTACTCTTGGCAGGCTCATCTAGCACTTTGCAAACTAAAAAATCAAGTTCAACTCTATCTTTGGACTAGGAAATGCTATACAAGTTACATGTACTCACATCTGCTAGCAAGGAAAGAAACCACCTGCTTTCCCAACTAATTTTTTTCTGCAATGATACCTGAAAAATCAATTAAATAAAAGTCAACACATATCATATCATAGATATACTCTTGCCCTTAGGGAAATAAAGAAACCAATTTAAGGGATAAAAAATGCCCAACAGAATTTCTTTTTCTTTTTCTTTTTTTAAATGACCTACAATACATCCATCACTTTACAATCTAAACAGAGAAGCGGAAAATGCAATAGTTACAGTGACAAGTTGAATTGAGACCAATCAATTGCAAAGACTTTACGGAAAAATAAATAAAAAACCTCAGCATTTCCTTGAGTATTACAAAATACAAGCAAACAAAAATAATATAAAAAATATGAGAGCAGCATTACCAGAGAAGTCCAATTGGTACATGCAGGTATTTCTTGATGGTGGTTAAACCAGCAAAGGATGGGGTAGTTATATTTAAAGCACAATTCCAATATCAAAATCGTTGATATTTATGTGTAGAAAAATTATGGTTTGTACCATTTTCATCTTTGAAGATATGTGATGCAGTTGTAGTTGCAAAGATTTTGAACGCAACTCTTGTCATTCCATACCTTGAAGTTAATCCTGTTTGGCGCGATTCAAGGTGCTTGCAGGACTGCATAATTTCTATACTTTTTTTATAGGGTTAAATTGACTCCAATACCCCAATGTTTTTTTCAGGGTTATGTACGGCTTACCACAAAATATTTATTATTCCTCTGGTTCTTAATATATAAGTTATTAAATCAGATAACTAATTTTCGGATATTGAGAAAATTAGTTAAGTTAGTTATTTGTAATAGTGTGTGTTGGTTTCCCTAATATACCCTATCTAATAATGTACATTAGAACTACTCTTGATAAAAGCCCCTGTAATATGTGTAATAAGGACACTTTGTGGGAAAAAAATTATAAATTTGAAAGACAGAGTGGATTGAGGTTTTATATGTAGGACCTAAGTATACCCCTTGTCTAGATCCTATATTTAGAACAAGATAGAGTACAGGGTTACAACCATTTTGGCATTTTCCTTGGGAAACCATCAATATGATAATCCTTTGGGGAATCTGTTATGAAAATTTGTGCTTGATTGTTCACTGAAAACACATTGCACAAGCCTTCAGTGCCTCAGTAGTTGTCATCACTTTGTTTCGTCTTCAAATAAATAATTAAAAATAGGATATATGCTTTCAGAGTTTAGTAATAATGGCTCAGATTCTAAGATAAAAACAACTTACATCAATGTTCTGCAGTGTAGCTAAACTTCTCTCAAATCATGGCTTGTCAGATTAATGACATAAGAGTCTAAGACTTTTACCATTGGTTCTAATCATGGCCTCTTTTATGGTCTTTTTCTTAGGTACTACTGAGCTTCATTTAGAATTTTTTTATATAAGAAGCTAAAATTTGGGATAAATAACAAGTTCTGTGGATGAGATGTAGCAGAACATCAAATTTGAGTGCAAGTAGTTGGAGATTAACATCTATGCTCTACCCTAAGGGTATGTGTTAAAAAGAAGCTTATTTTAGTCTGATTATCCTTTGTAAACCCCATGATTATGTACATACATAAGACATGGCTGGGTTCCTAATTTACTTACAGGTTGCTACTTGCCATAGTCTTATGGTCATCATTATTCTACAATACTAATCATTCAATGTTTTGAAATCTTATTTGGTAATTGGTGCAGTCATGGGATTGCTGCAATTGCTCCATTTTCTCACCATTTGACATTTGACAACTTGCCTATGGAAATCCAACGGCTACGCTGTAAAGTCAACTTCCAAGCATTGCGTTTTGTTCCTCACGTCAGAAAACCAGGAGATGCTCTTATCAGACGCCTTCGCTATCCTCAAGGCACTGCTAGCAAAATAGGCACCAACTATCTCCAAGCAGTCATTGATGCAGGCTATATGAGAAGAGCAAGGAAATTTGTTGTGCTTCACCTATGCTTTGATAAGATATTGCTTTGATCTATTTGTTGATTGTCGATGACCATATATCAAAATGAAGTTTAAATATTACCCTTGCCCATTTCCTTTATGTTGGTGGGGCAACATACCAAACATTTCTCATGTGCCCATGTTGCATATCACTTCTTAAAAAAATGTGCATATTACAAGTATATGGATAGTAATAACAAGAGTTGAAGCCTAAAATATTATGTAAATAAGCCCAGTTTCACCTACATTTTTCAAATAACACGAGTGGGTGTTTGATTTTGCATGCATAAACAAGTTTTAGGGCTTATTTGCATCCTCTTCCTGAAAACTAGGTTTGGTTTCAAAACCTAGTTTTTACCCCAAAACTTTTTGCAATGTCTCTCAAACTTTTTGCCCCAAAACTTATATTATGATATCAATGTCTCTCAAACTTTTTGCAAGCCTTATTTCTCAATTTGGACTTAGGTTAATAAAACTTTTTGGCATTTTACAGGATATGGCAGTGCATTCAGCCTGTGAATATAGAGGAGGCAAAGTTGAAATACTGAATTTTGCTAAGTATAGATAGGTGATTTGGTAGGGAATGGTTCTTAATTCACAGTTCATTGATAAAGAATTGAGAAGTTGTCCATTAACACCAGAAGAGATTGGATTACTGCTAGCAGCTTTAGGGTTTGACAATAGCACTCGTTTATATCTTGCCTCGAATAAGGTCTCTATTATTTTGCTTTAGTTTGGCACAAATATTGACCTGATAATTTGAATGTTAGACACTTGTGTTTTACCAGTTGTTTGAATGAATTAGTTGTATTTTCTAGGTGTATGGTGGGAAAGCAAGGATTTCAACTTTGAGACAATTATTTCCTCTAATGGAGAGCAAAAAGAGCCTTGCTTCAGCTGATAAACTCTCTGTTGGGATTAGAACGTACAAGTAGCAAAATTTAAAAATTTTATAATCCCAAATACAGATCTGACAAAGGCGTTTATATTGAGGAGATAGAGCAATACCTTATGCGTTTTGAATTCGAACCTTCCCTTGCGTTTAGATCTCTTCAAATCCCACGACCTTCCACGTTCTTGATCACGATCACAAGGAGCCGACGTGATTGGTCGTCTCCCTCTAATGGTATCCACGCGAACAAGTTCCAATAATGGCAGCGTGCTAGCGCCCTTTGAGTTTCACTCTCTCTCTCTCTATGGTTTATGTGGCTCAAGAGTGAATCCGAAATTCAAAAAAGGGATACGTCTTCTATTCATGAGCACTCATATTTATACAGCTCATGGAGTGCATCATAATGCAAGATTAATCTTTTATTAATCTTGAAAATCTAAATTTGAATTTCAAAAAAGATATTCAAGATCAATTTTATTAATCTTGAAATTTAAAATTCAAATGATATCCGAATCTAATCTATATTAATATTGAAATTTGAATTTCAAAAAGATATCCAAGATTAATCATTATTAATCTCTAAATTTGAATTTTAAAGGATATTTAAGATTAATCTTTATTAATATTGAAATTTGAATTTTAAAAAGATATCCAAGATTAATCTCTATTAATCTTGAATTTTGAATTTCAAAGGATATTCAAGAATAATAGATGAATTTCGAATTTCAAAAGATATTCAAGATTAATCTTTATTAATCTTGAATTTCAAAAGATATTGAAGATTAATCTTTTATTGATTTTGAAATTCGAAATCTAAAATTTCATAATATGAAATTCGAATTTTACAATTTTAATTTGGATTAATTCGATTTGATCAAATCATATATATTTAATTAATCCAAATTATGAGCCAATAAATTTAGTTGTTTTTCGTCTTATACTTTATGCCATCCAAAATATTACTCCATGGTTTCATAAGGACTTGAACTTAACAATGCTAACTTCATTGATGTGGAGTTAATGCTATTGAGTAGGATGATGTAGACTATTGACTAAGTTTAAGGTGGCTTACATATAGGGGTGAAAACCAAAACTCATTAAAGGTATAGGGACCTTAAGTGGGTTTAACCCCAAAAAAAATCGATATGTTCTAATATTTTAAATATCATTCATTGTAGTACCATGATTTGGCAAAGGCTATGATGGCATGTTAATTCAAAACTTGAAGTCAGAATTCTAGCTCTGATGATGATCAATGTTGTGATGTTGACAGGTTGGACATCCAACATATATGAATTTAAAGACCGTTAGACCAAACATGGCATTAATGGGTCAACTCTTACTGAATAAAAGCATGAGTTGGTCGAAGTTCCAGTAAGAGGTGGTTGTCTAGGGTGTGTGTTGTGAAGCGATATTTCATTTTATATACGATTGGCATTATAGCAAGAGCAATGTTGTTAGATTTATATAGCATCATTAACTAATTTCCAAATTTTCTATGTATCTATTCATCGACCCAAAATTACACCTATTTAAATAGATAAAATTGACTTATTGACCACCACTTACTGTGGCTTTAGATTTTTAGATAGCTTAGAGCCTTGGAGCATGGTCGGGCTAAACAAAATTTGTTATCATCAGTTATAAATTACAATCATAAAAATTTCTTTTATTTTTCGTTTATAAAGATGTTTTTAAATCTAATCGGACCTCCAATTCTATGATGAGGGTGCTGTAGCCATTATTTTGTTGGCGGCTAGTCTCTTTGGTTGTTATAAGCTACTACTTGTTAAAGTACTGATCAATGGGGTTAAGTATAGTAGAGGGGGTTAATCCTTTACAACATGACAGATTGAGATTCAAATTTTGTTTGACATGATTGTTTCTAATAGAGATGCTTTGTAATATCACAGATATGCAAGCAAGACAAAAGCCACTCAACGACTCAACCTCTCACTCATAAGATTAAGAGATATCCTATAATCATGTATTTAGAGAGGCCAACATAAGTTCTTATCAGTTCATGCCACATGCTTGATGTAACACTCCTTAACCTTGCCTTTAGCTTCATTTTATATCTATTTGGAAGCACCTTTAGGCCTTTAGTGACTTAGAGTAACCAAAGAGTGAAAAATAAAATTTTCAAGTTTTAAGGTTACTATTCACGTCACTATTCACAAATTTTTGGGCCAACTTTGAAAATTCATAACTAATTATAGAAAACTTGAAATTGAGTGCTTCCAATTTCTATTTGAAGCTTATTAGTTCATCTACATGGGAAAATGCTCATTGGGTCATTAACTTGCCCAATTGAAAGAGTTTATTGCGCAAAGATGTATTGTTCATTTGGTCATTTTTCCTAGGTTTTTCTGTGATTTTTCGCTAACTTTGGAACATTATAACTCTTCTTACAAAACTCCAATTCCAGTGTTTTATCTTGTTTTAAAGCTTGCAATATGAACTATTTTTCTATAAAAATTCATCTCATTTGGAGTTTATTTGCTCTGTTTCCCATCTTGCCAAAGTATGGAGTTTGACCAACTTTACACTTACTATTTAGTCAACTTGTTAGCTCTTAACTTCACAATTTAGCATACTCACTTATGAGCTTCTTTTGATCATGTTTAACCATACATTTGTGAATATCTAAAACATACACTCACTACTTCATAACTATCACATATGCAAGAAATTAATTTACATATTACACAACATAATCAAATTTAAGTTTCCTAACATCATGAATAATTTTACAAGCAATATTATCACATGGGGCATCTTCAATCACCATTTACTTTTCTCTTACCCTTGCTTGTGCTTGTACCTATATGGTCGGTTGGGGAGATAATGAGATTTTTGGAAATCCCAATAGCAAAACTTTCCAACACAATCTATAAAATTGCATGACAACTTCTAATATAAGTGTGAATTCATAAAAGTGCAACATGTAACAATTAAATGCATATGGCCACAGCACACAAAAGCACATATTCACACTTTCAATCATCATAAATTTTCAATACAAGTCATGCATAAATTCATACACATTTTCAAAGTAACTTAGTTAAGGTTAGAAGGTTTTGCTACCTTTGGCTCTTAACTTTTTCCTTAACTTTGATATTCTCTTGATCAACTTGGAACTTGGTTTCTTTTTCCAAAATCTTGCCTACACCATACACAATATCATGGCCATTAATCATAAGCAATTCTAAGGCAAGAAACATTTTAAACTTCCATTGAATTCCCTCTTGAACTTTTTCTAAAACCCTAGAACACTTAAACTTATCTTAATGATTTTTAATGCTTCCCAAAACTTGTGCTCACTTTTACCCTACACAGAATCTCATTTTAAAGCCATTGGAAGCATCAAAATCATCAAAAATCCACTCCTTCTATTTGTTCAGGTCAGCCGAAAAAAACAGATTCATAAAAGGATTTTGAGTTTTCAACTTTTCTCATGTTTATTTGCTTAAACTTGCTTCCAAACCACTTTCCATGCATCAAATAATTCAAACACGACTCTCCTCCTTTCCATGTTCACGTGGACAGCACCCTCCCATAGGTTAGGGTTCCCAAAAATTTCACCCATCACAATTAACAACTAAATCAAGCACATACTTACATCAAGATGCTCTCTAGTCTCAAGAAATGCTTTGTAATCTTTAGTTTCTTTAAATTCCTCTCTTTTACCATTTGAAACTCAAGAACCCTAACTCTCTAATCTCATAAAAGAGAGGGTTATCAAAGAAAACAACCCCATAGAGTTGAAGAGGAGGTTTCTAAGCTTAAGAAAAAGTAGTGGTTTGATTGCTTGTAAACCTTACCTTGTGTGCTTCAAGCTTTTCTTTCTTCTTCTTGTGCTTGTGGAGGACAAAATTTCTGCAGCTTGGAGGGAGGATAATGGCAACCAAATGGAGAAGAAGAAATAAAAATGGCCTCTTTTATTAATTCCCTTGAATTTACATGAATGGCTAAGATTAAGACTTACTAATTAAGTATAATCCAAGGGTTAGAATGAAGCCACCATTCACACATGTGCTAGCTTCTCATTGGCTCCTCAAAA
>JANTPZ010083859.1:0-16966 GCA_025593235.1 Vachellia pachyceras
TGTCCAAGCAAAATTTTTTTTCTCAAAAGCTATTTTGGTTACAAAATCTCAATTTGAAACCTAGGTTTTCTCTTTCATACTTTTTTTTTTACTTTTTCATCTTTTCTCTTTCCTACTTTTTTCCTTCTTTCTCTTTCATCTTTCCTATTTTTCATTATTTCTCTTTCCTCTTTACTATCCACTTTTTTGCCTCGGAATCCATAAAAGCTAATAGCTTCCCAAATCACTTTTTAAAACTTAGGTTTTGCCTCAGAATCTGTAAAAACTATTTTTCAAAATCTATTTTCCAAAACCTAAGTTTTACCTCGGAATCTGTAAAAGTTATTTTTAAAATCACATCCACACAAGCCCTTAATCTGGTGGGCGGATATTTATTATGTCTTCTGTTAATTGTAGCGATAACGTTTAAATTTAATAAAAGGAAAATGATCACAAAAAGGATCATGTGAATAGCAAAATCCCCAATAAATTTTTTTACCATTCTTGATAAAGTATTAACAACTATTAGTAAGCCATTTACAACTTATTTTATGGTAAATACCTTATTTGAGATTTTTTTTTAATTTTTAAGGTCCTTTTTTTATTTTCCCTTTAATAAATGCACGCATCAACGATATTCTTTTTTGCCAATTATGCGTAATATAAGAATTGCATGGGACCACGGCTCATGATTAATTAATAAGAAAATTAATCTTTTAATCCTTCAACTTATGACTCATATGTAATTCAGTTCCTTAATTATGATAGTAAAGAAGCATAATTATTTGATGAGTTAAAATAAATTATAAATGAAAAGGATTAAATTATTAAATGTGAAAAATTAAGAACTGAGTTCTAGACGAACCAAAAGTTCGGTAACTGAGTTATATAGAGTTATAATTAAAGGATTAAGTTATAAGTGATCAAAAGTTGAATGTTCAAAAGCTTAATTTTTTCTTGATTCATTAATGAATCTGGCAACATATAGAGTCATGCAATTAGATAACTACTTCACTGTAAAGAAAAAAAAATGGTTGAGCTCGTTAAATTTATTTTAAATTAAAGAAATTTTTACTTTTACTCATGTTGTATGAGATTCTAAAGGAAGGAGAAAAACATTAACATTCATATATTTAAGTATTGATTATAGGGGCAAATTAACACAAGTATTAATTATTATTTAGTTAACTTATTTATACTGAAGACCAAAGGATTTTGGTATAAGAGATTTATATTGTGGATTTGAGGAGTATATATCATCGATAATTGGGTATTTTAATAAAAATGAAAGGTACTTTTCGGGTCAATATAAGAAAAAATGTATTCTGGAATTAGGTGTGGGGGGTCATTCCAACAAAATGAAAATAAATGTTTAAGTATTAATTAGTTGTTGTTTCATTTGAAAGAAAGTTATGTTCGCGGTATTAAAAAAAATTAGAACGGCCTCTTCAACTTATGAATGTTGATTATTTCATTCCTTTACCCTGAGTTTCAATAGAAAGAAAATTAGAAGAAAGAATAATAAGAAGAAAAATTTTAAAGAATAGCAATTTTTTTCACTATTTTTAAAAAATTTTCTATCCTCCTCCTATTTTCTTCTCACTTTTTCCTCCATACAAATATAGCTTAAGTATTTTCAAGAGGGCACCCATATGGTCGCTTGATACAGAAGTGTAAGTGTTATTGCTTCTAGAAGTTTTACCTGATGAGTAGTAAAACATCACTGAATAACTTAAATTGAGAAAAAAATAAATTCTCGTTACTTGAAAAAATTTCTAGAGTAGTTATTAAACAAATATGCATCAAAAATTAAATAGCATAATGCAACCAAAGATACGGAAGTTATGAACATGGAAAATCTTTCAATGCAAGAGTAAAAATCACAAATCGTTTGAATTATTAATGAAACAAACTCCATTGTGACCAAAATATGAATACAAAAAAATATCAATGAAGTGCACAAACAATTATTTAAAAGTCGGTAAAATAATCATAACAAGCTTACAACAGAAAATAGAAAAAAGATTAAGAATCCGATTATAAAAAAATCCAATGTGCTGAACTTTGTAACCAAATTTTATCTTAACAAATTAAATGCGTAAATACAAGTTTATTAATATTGCCATGTGATTTTTCGAAAACGATTTATCTCTCTTTTCTTTCCTCCCAAATGACGCACAACACTCCCTTTGGCAAAGCGTTGAGTAGTGTTAAAAGTATGTTTAACAATGTTTTATCATAAAACGAAATAATCTCCTTCACATATTTACCTCGATTTATCTAAAAGTACTTCTCTACCACATTTACAAACGTACTTAACAACACTTCACTTTCAAATTTTCATCAGACTCCTCAAATTTCGTTAGTTTCACGTAAAGGACTTTAAATAACGAGCTTTTATTCTGATGCGGCAGATAATTAAATGAAGCTAATTATAAGGTGGGGTAGATTAATAATGGAAGTGTAGTGATCAGAAGATGCGGCGGCACAGGGTAATGCCATCACCAACAGGAAGCTGACAGATATCAGTCCTAGAGTCAATGGTCAAGGCCTTGTTGAGCAACAACACAAAACCACGATAGTACTTGGTGTAATCCAACTGAGGTACTTCCAGTGCATCCGCAACGGAGACGTTCCATAGGGTGTTGTCGTAGCCGATCACTCCCCCGACCTTCACAAACTCCATGGCCCTCTTGTGGAGTTGTGGTAGTTCAATTAATTGTCCTTATCCGCATCCACAAGTATGAAATCGAAGGCTCCCTTGTTATTTTCCTGCACGTCAATTAATGATCGTTCGTCACAAAGAAGATGATAAAGCCCATGCACGAGGCAGGCGAAGTTATATTAATTCCATAAAGTGGTATTAATCTTATATACTTCACAAACACACATTGTTCAAACGGAAGGATCAATCACAACGTTCAAAACTAGCTAGCCAGGTATGACATTTATAGTATGAAGAGAAAGCGTGTGTGTGTACTTGCCTGATAAAGAGCGTCGCTCTGTAAGAGACTCTTATGGTTCAGTTCTTTATGCTGACGCGAAGCTTGGGATCTCGGAGCTTCCTCCTTAGTGAAAGTCATTTTGACTATCTAGATATATGCAGATCCGAACCCTAGCCCCTTATTTTCAACTTCCCTCTATTGTTTCGTGTAACTAAGGTCATGTTTGATACTATGGAATTAGGGTACATGGATGGTAATGGAATTTATTTTTATCACCACGACTATTTGGTACAAAGAAATGCGTATGGAATTGACTTTCACATGAAGACTAATTCAATCAAAAGAATTGGAATTGATTTCTACGAGGTATGGAAATCTAATAAACTCCATGGAATTTTAACCTTACCCTTCCCATTTTTCATCTTTATCCACAAACCCCTGTGAGCACAGCCTGCCGCTGGTGAGCAGTCCACCATGAGCAACGCCGACCAGGACAACTCGAGCCACCGTCGGCAGGGAGTGTCACAACCCATGACGGCACCACCCATGAGCACAACTCTACCATGAGCTGTCCACCGCCGGGGACATCTCGATAGCCATCGGAGCTTCAGATCTGCAGAGAATAATGAATGTCTCCTTGGCAACTCCAGCGACCCCAGATTTAGATATACAGAAGTTGTGTTGAAGAGAGGCCTGAGAAAAGCCAAGAGCCAAAAAAAAAATCATGCAAAAGATCTTTTGCAAGATTTGGCAGAAGAGAGAGTCAATTTGAAACATACTAACATAAACAAGAAAAACCTTCAAAGGTTGATATGGGAATGTCAGTGAAGAGCCTTGCCAAAGGAAAGCTTTAAGAAGCCCAAATTAAGGAAAAGCCAGGCGAGACGTGTGTGGCATCGGAAACAATTGGCCAGGCAGAAAGTGATGAAATGTTGGCTCTGAAATTACAAGAGTTGGCAGAACAAGTTCTAGGATTTCGGCTAGGATTTTTTTAAAGAGGGCAAGTTTGTAATTTCATATATTAAATATAAATATTAAATAAAAATAATATCTCAATTATATATATATACCAAGCTCACTTTCAAACCTCATTTTCATTTTCATATCCGTATTTATTTTCATTTCTATTTCTATTTAAATCATTTCCAACATACCGACAAATTCCGGTGTTTATATCTATAGTCGAAGTGATTTAGAATTATTCTTTCAATGAGTTGATGCTGAAAGAAAATCTGTTAAGTTTTGGCTCGCTGGTATATATTGGAGTCGTGTGTGTGTGATTAAGAGATGTAGATCCGAATTAAAAGTTGGTAAAAAACATGAAAAGACTTTTGGAATATGAGACTTTTAAAATGAGTCCTCGAAATACCTTAATTTCACTAAAAATTTTAGATAGAATTTTGAAATTAATTTTTTTGTCAAATGAGGTAGTTATCGATCTTCACCTACTTACAAATATTAGCAATATATATATATATATATATATATTATCTTTATAGCATATAATATCATGTAACATATCATATTTTAAATTTATTGGATTAAAATAGAGATAACTCTTTCAAAAGTTTTTTTTTTCATACCTCTTGCTATTTGTTAAAACAACTATTGCCCCTTTCATTATGATAAGACGTGATGTATACCACACCACAATACATTATCCCCCTCAACTGAGATTAAACTATTGAAGGCATGGTTATCAAACCTGGTATGAGTGACTCGAAGTCATGGCAAGTGGGAACCTAAGGTGATTCAGGATAATTAATTCGGTCAATTTCGTCTATTGTTGGGTCGGTCGGGTTGCAATTTTTTTAAAAATAAATGGGCATTCAAAACTACATTTTTTTATTTTTTTTAATGATAATATTCATGTTTATATCTATTAATTTAATTATGATTGCAAGATTGAAGATAAGAATATTTTTATATTATTTATCTATTTTGATTTTTTATTGGAAAGAATATTTTTTATTACTGACTCTAATATTAATGGATAGTATATTGATATTGTAATGTCAAAATTTTAGATAAATATATGATTATTTTACCAGTGATTCAATATATTGAAGTGATATTTAGTATTTGGATGAAATAATGTGAAATTAAGAATTTAAATCATTTTTAAATTTTTTATTCCACATCGGTCTGATCCCGAGCTGAGTCACATACCCTTCATCCATTGTCTTGACCGGTTCGGGTTTAATAACCTTGATTAAAGGCTATTCTTCTTCTTCATCTTTTTTTTTGGATTTGATTAACGATATCTCAAACCATTTTGGACTTGAAATTAATCTTTCAAATCTTAGGATCCAAATGATTTTAACCTCTCTGACAAATGAGCTTTCCAAAATTTAAACTTGTGTTCTACTCCACCTCTTACCATCTAAACCCAAGAGATGTGGTTTATAAGGCTCTTCATCTTTTCTGGATTTGACTAAGGATATCCCAAACCATTTCAGATTTGAGATTGATCTCTTTCAATCCTTAGAGTGCAAATGATTTTTACCTCTCTGACGTGTGCTTTTCAAAATTTAAACTTGTGTTCAACTCCACCTCTTACCACCGCAAATGAAAGAATGCCAGTTTATTGAGGGTTAAGATGTATCTAACACACTAAAGTATTTTTTTTAAATGTATTCAACACCCTGAAACATTTTTATACTTTTGTGTTAGATGCACAAAAAATATTTCAAACTTCTAATGGCAAAAAAAAAAAAATACTTCAAGGTTGTAAATACACCAAAAAAAAATACTTTATGCTATTGAATGTGTATGAAAAAATACTTTAGAATACTGTATACACTTTCAACTTCTCTATTAAAGGCTCTTATTGTGATACACACACAAAAGCAAGATTTTAACACAGAAATCAAATGCCGGATCATCACTCAACACGGTTAATGTGCAATGGGATTCTTTGTAGTATTTGAACTTCCAAATCTACTGCACCTCTCTTTTAAAAAATTATGCTTAGTTAGGAATATGATTAGTTGATGCGTCACTGCTCATTTCACCTACAGGCAGGGGAGAAAGGAAATGCCGAGAGAATGAATAAAGCTCGCAACACAGGCAAGAGAGAGGCCAAGCTCTTATTACTTTAGATGAACTTTTTTTTTGTTGGTAAACTACTTTAGATGAACTTTATGAGACAAGAGAGTGCAACGAAATTAAGCGACTCATTAACACTCTAAAACACAGCCAATTAAAGGAAAAATAACGATAATGGTTTTAAAAGAAGCTGTGATCAGATGATGCGGCGGCACAGGGTAATGCCATCACCAACAGGAAGCTGACAGATCTCGATCCTAGAGTCAACGGCCAAGGTCTTGTTGAGCTCCAACACAAAACCACGATAGTACTTGATGTAATCCAACTGTGGTACTTCCGGTGGATCCACAACGGAGCCGTTCCATAGGGTGTTGTCGTAGCCGATCAATCCCCCGACCTTCACCAACTCAATGGCCCTCTTGTGGTAGTTCAGGTAATTGTCCTTATCCGCATCCACAAATATGAAATCGAACGCTCCCTTGTTCTTTTCCTGCACATCAATTAATTATCGTTCGTCACAAAGAAGATGATAAATTAAAGCCCATGCACGAGGTAGGCGACGTTATATTAATTCCAGAAAGTGGTATTAATTGATACACACTCACACACACATTTTTAGTAAATATAAATACATTTGTGAGCAACTGATCAAGAACAGGAAGAGCAGGTCCTTCTCTGAAGTCAATCTTGTGAGCAACACCCGCCTTTTCAATCACAGGCAACCCCAGCTCATAATCTGCACGATTCACGTCCAAAGCCAATATCTGAAAGGGACAAATTAATGCATGAAATACACACGCGCGCTGAGATATAATGTGTGTTATGTATGTAAAGGAAGGGACCTTTCCATCTTGAGGGAGGGCAAGGGCCGTGGCGAGTAAAGAGTGACCAGTAAAGACGCCAATTTCAATGGTGTTCTTGGCATTCATGAGTTTCAGCATCAAGTTCAGAAATTGACCTTCGTCAGCAGACACAGCCATGAAGTTCCTGTTTTACAAAACATAATATATCTCACATGAGTGTATGTGTATATATTACACATCCGGTACTTAATATGTAAGACACAATTTGCAGTTTAATTTTTTCATTAAAGTTGATTTTATAGTAAAGATCAAAGGAATATTATGCTACGTTTGGTAGCATGGAAGTGAGCTGGTGGAATTGGAATTGAGGTGGGAAGAGAAAATTAAGTCTATTTAGTAGGAAAGAAGTGACTTCTATGGAATTGCCACTTCCATCAAATGTGGGAAGTGGCAATTCTCAACTCCCTCATGAGAACTGAGATCAGTTTCATAGAACTGAAAATGTGGACCATTATACCCTTGGAGAAATTTGGTAATGACGGTGGCAAGGAGGGAGCGTAAACAGTGATGGATGACAACAGACGGATGACAACAATCGATTGACGGCGGAAGGTGATGGAGGACGACGGTGAACTCAAACCGGCGGAAGGCATAGGACGACAACTGACGGCGGAAGGTGTAGGACGACGATGAACTCAAACTGGCGAGGAACGCGACTCATGATGCAAGCTCCTTAGATTTACGGCGATCGACTCAAGGCATATGACATCAATTGACTTACAATAGAAGGCAAGCTCAAACTGGCGTAGGACAGAGATCGACTCTTGATGCAAACTCAAACTGGTGAAAAACCAATAGAAAACAATAAACCTGCAAGCTCAAATGGCGTAGGACAGTGATCAACTTACGGCGGAAGGAGTAGGACAACGGTGACCTGAAGCAATAAACCTGCAAGCTCAAATGTTGTTTACTATTTCCCTCATATCTGCCCACCCATGATGCAAGCTCCTCGGATTTGCTTTTGCCGGACGAACAAAAGAAGAGCTGGCCACCCACAAGTCACCGGACGAATGCAATATATTTGCCGGGAAGAAGATGGGCTCCACCGGCTCTCAGATTTGCTGGGGAAGATTTTTTTTTTTGGGTAAAAGGAAATTTTTTTGTGGTGGAGGGTATTTTAGTATTTTGGGAAGAAGGGAAAATTTAATTCCATAACCATTTCTAATCTACCAAACAAACTTTAAAAGTTCACTTCCAGCATCATTTCCACTTCCACTTCTACTTCCATTTCCATCAAAATCATTTTCATGTACCAAAGGGGGCATTAAGGATTCTCAGACAGGTAAGAGGAAATGAAACTGATATATGTATATATATGAGGCTTACCAGGGGTGTTTTGCCGTCAAGTCTCGTAGCTGCTTCAAGCACTCATGCTCTCTTGGATAAACACTTGTTTCAAGGATATACTGCACAAGCATGCATTAATTGTTCAACGCAAGGATCAATGGCAGTGTTCAAAACTACCTAGCTAGATATGGCATATATAATAATATGAAGAGAGTTTGCATATATATATTTGTATATATATAGTTGCCTGATAAAGAGCATCGCTTTGTAATAGACTCTTATGATTCACATCTTTATGGCCATCACCCGAAGCTTGGCTTATCAGCTCCTCTCCACTAACGGAATTCATTGTTATATGCACATCCAATCCCTAGGCTTTTGGCAACTTCTCTCCGCTGTTTCGCTGATATTTGAAACGAGAAGCAAGAAAAGGTACTATGGATAAGGCAGATGATGATAAGTTAAAGGGATATAAAATGCATTTCCATATTTCTCATTGATGATTTCATCAATGCCAATATAGTGTTTATATAGGGAACCTCTATCAATCAGAGAGTGACACGTGTACAAGGAAGGGTGTATTATTAGGCTAGCTTTTTTTTTTGGCCATATTAGGCTAGCCTAATATGGTGTATTATTAGGCTAGCTGTACATATAGGGAAAGTGAATATCATTCTCATTCAGTCATAAGCTTCAAATAACTAACTACTGTAGTTTAAAAGTTAGGTTAAAATTGATTACGGGCAATAAATATTATGTAAAAAAAATGCAACTTATTTTTCCTAAATATCTTTATTATGGGGAAGGTGAGTGAGAGAAAATCAAATAAAAAGAAATAAGAGAGAATTAGTGAATAAAATACGAGAGAAATATGTAATTTAGTAGGAGTAAAAATAAAAAATACAATAAATGTTCAGATAATTCTAAAGTGAAGCTTATGAAAAAAATCAAATATATTAACAAATTGAAGCTTTTAAATAGGAGGTGATGGGCGTTATTCCATGCACCTTTTTTTTTATACATAAATTTTAGGAAAGAGGTTGGCTCACCCACAATTCAAGGACAGAGCACCTAACTCATGATCTACTGGGGCCAGTCCCTGCGGGTACTAGAACATGTCAAGAAAACTCTTTGGTTCTGGCCACACAGGTAGATCAACCAAGCTTCACTAAGTTGTGGTGATACCTCTCCAAGCGCCTCGACTGGAGCCACAACAAAGTGACACTTCCCAGAATCGAATCCTTTCCCTTTAGGTGAGAGTATTAACCCAATCCCTTTACCAGTTGAACGTATGGACAATGGATATTCCATGCACCTTTAGATGCCGAGTTGCCGACCGCATAATTATAATAATTTGAAATGGTTATAGTGGGTGAACCAAATTTCGTACTCCAAACGCTACATTTTAGTGTTAAATTATCTTTAGTTTAAGGCATCTAAGGCAGTGTTAAATTATCTTTAACTACCTTAGCTCTGCATAGATGAAAACCTATATAATGTATTTAATTGATGACATTTCAACTTTTTCAATATTTATTAAATACAGTTTATTCTCTTAATGGCAAGTAAACTAAATTAACGTGATTAAGTAATTTCTTTATTTTAGATGACTTTTTTAGAAATATATTAATTACTATTGAAAGTTTACAAAAATGATGACTTATAAAATAAATACTGCAGAATTCTTCAGAAACGTTATTTGTAAAAATTTAATTGAGAGAGTTCTGCGTATTATATATATTGAATAGGTAATAATATATATAATTTATTTCAATAAATTTATGATCGTAGTCATAGTAATTGGATTTGCAGAACCTACTTTTTTTTTTTCCAATCAATAATAAGTTGATATTTTAAGCAGTACTTATATAATATTGAACAAAAATGTTGGGAAAAAAGAACAAAATTAATGAATGCCATGTTTATATCCATATGTCTCCCAACAACTCCTCATGTTCTGTACTCGTTTGGAAACACATTAGAGAAATACTTTTACGCAAGTCGAAATAAATATGTGAAGTAGATTATCTCATTTTGCGAAAAAATACTATTGAATGTACATTTAGCCTTTGCAATCACTTTGTCAAACACACATTCTCTTTCACACTTTTAGTAAAGTACATTGTCTCATCCTTATTATAATTAAAATGTTTTCTAGAATATATTTTTGATCCCTTTTATATGATTTTTAGTGCTTTTAAAGTGACTTATATTTGATATCAATTGAGTGTTTAGAGCTAAAATGTTTACCCTTCCTTCATAAAGCATTCTATAAGATATTTATTAGTACTTATTTTCATATTATTATTTTTATTATCACTATAGTTGAATTAAAGATCTCTCTAATTTTGATGATGCTATAAATGCCTTATAGAAAGCACATTTGGCTCTGTCTCAAGTTGCTATAAATCCCAATGGTTCTTTTCTTTTTATTGGGTTCTTACACTTTCATGTATTTTTAACTACATCCTTCGAGTTTTTTCTTTCATCGAGTCCTTATATTTTTTTACATTTTTAATTAGGCCCTTATACCTTATTATTCTTTAGATTGTGTTTGCTTTGAGAGATTTAAAAAGGGAGGATGTAACAACTGTTTTCTCAAATCGGTTACTTAACTTCCAATCACGTTTCTATCATCTAATAGCTCTATTTCACTTGTTAAAGTTATATCCAAAAACTCCCAAAATTTGCTCTCTTTTAAGTCCTCAAAAGTCATATAAATCAAATTTGTACCTTCAAATCTTTATTAAAATCTCAATTTCTTTCTTTCATAAATCATTTCTCACTTATTGGATTCAGTAAAAATATAATTACTTCCTCAATCTATTCAAAAGTACCAAATTTCAACACTTAAAATTACACAGCATGACCCAAATGCTCCATTATTCCTAATATTGTGTGACATTAAAGATAAAATAGAAGTTAGGATGATTAAATTTTCAGGACGGGCAGAAAAATTTTCCCCTCTCTCCAAGATCATAGGATTTGGAGGGCAAGCCACAACTACATATATCATTCCAGGCAAGAAAACTACGCACATAAAGCACACTTTTCTAATGTAAAAAAAAAGTCTAAATATTTATATAATTATAGATATTATATGTTATTATGTTATGAATATATGTACAACCTATTGATCATGTAAGAATCGTATTTCATAAAAAAATTATATTTATATACTAATTATAAGACTACAATTTTATATATTAAGTATAATTTGTAATCATATTTCATTGAACATTTTATAAAAACAAAAATTAAATAAGGTTAAAATTGGTCATAAAAGATATTTTTCCTCCTCCCCATGACATTCAAATCCCTAACCTCCCCTCCCCTCCCCTTTTATAAATGCAAATAACTTAATATTAAAATCTCTTCCCTCCATTAAAATCTCTTCCCTCCATTAAAATCTTTCCCACTCCCTCCATTGAGTCAAACAGTACAGCCGTGTTCATTGATTAATAATCTTCTACAAATCATAAATTCTTGTAATAATCTTAATTTAACATTATTTTAAAAATTTCAAGTGCAATTTTAATTTTTATAATCATAAAATCTGTTGTATAATAATAAAGTTTCTAAAAATAGGATATAATTATAACTTATTTATATTTAAATATAATTCCTTATTCTAATTAATTATTAAGTCCTCAACGGCTAAATTAATTATCTTGTCAAATTGTATAACTATTAATTTAAAAAATAAATTAATTTTGAAGAATGAAATTAATAAATAAAAATTTTAAAAACTGTGAAGGACCTAATTAAAAATTAGCTGAAGCTATAAGGACTTGATAAAATGAAAAACTTAGAGGGATCTAATTAAAAACATGTGAAACTATTATCCCTTGTATAAATCACAATACAATAAAAATGGTTTAATTGCAATAGGTGGCAGCAGCTTGTTTTCAAGCAAACAAAAAAAAAATGATGTGTGGATGCATTGGTTACATACTCACTCCTCTGCTCTTAAGATGAACGAGTTTTTTTTATCACGTTTTCACATAAATGTATGATTTCGTCGTTCATTTATTATTTTATAAAATTTTATCCTATTAAAATAGTGTTAAGTAAATATGGATATAATTGAAAGTTATTAAATTTTAAAATATACGGTTATGTTAGTTAATAGCTAATAATCTGAAACTCAACTATTATTCATATGATGTATACATCCAAGTATGGGCCCGCCCTTACGCCGTTAAAGCCATCCCTAAGGCCACATTCAAATTATAGCCTACTGCGTTATAAATTTTGGGTTGCACTTTGTGAATTGTACAAGTACACCGGTGATTTACTATTAATCCTTTATATTTAGGTTAGATTTTATTTTAGTCCTTTAAATTTAAAAAGTGTACTTTCAGTCATTTAAACTTAATTCCGGTAGTTTCTCTTAACGGAAATTGATGACTCATCAAATTTAATTTATGACTACACAATAAAACGTTGACAAAACATACTCACATTTTAATTTAAATTTAATAATATAATAAATTTAATATTTCAAATTGTGTAAAATAAAAAAGATTTTAAAATAACAGTGTAAAGTTTGACGAGTAGCAATTTCCGTTAAAAGAGACAAACAGCTTTAAATTTGAGGGACTAAAAGTGCACTTTTTAAACTTAAAGGACTAAATTGAAAGCTGACACAAATATAAAGGACTAAAAGTATACTTTAGCTTAAGTCAAAATCAATACCAGATTAATTGAATTAGTTTTTTCTTAATATTATAACTTTAGTTAAAAATTTAAATCCTGTTGCAACAATATGGAAGAAAGATTGAAGCATCGTATCCCCCTCTTTGTGAATAGTACGCCACTCTGCAAATTTTATTTAATTTATATGAATGATAAGGGTTATATATATATATGGCCAACGATGTATTAGTTTTATATTCAGTAATATATTAATGTATATAATTAAATTCATACTAATTCATATCTTATGTATAATAAAATTCATGGCAAAAAATATTATTAGCAAGATAAGAACATTTACTCTTTTTTTTTTTTGGGGAAAAGGGTGTTTAGTTGGAAAACAATCCATGTCATACCCAAAAAAATCCAGTAACTGGCCATGCACGTGCGTAGAAACAGATCGGGTGCATGCATCTCCCTATTCTTTCCTCGCGGCAAATATGGAAGGAAGGAGACGGAAAGTTTGAATCCGACGCGGCGAGTCAGAGTCGGGAAAAGGCTGAGAAGAAAACTGAGCAAATTTGGGAATAAAGTCAATGAATCATGTCGTTTTTTCGATTTAATGAGGATGAGACTGAGAGTCATGGAGATGAGCGACACGCTGGATTGGCAGGATAAGCATCCCTCAGAAGCGTTTCAAAACCTTTGTCTGCAGCCACCATAGGGATTTTAGAACCTGGGATTTTCTGTTTTTTCACTTGTCTAATGAGATCAATCCTTCAAAGGAATTCTTTTAATGCCCAAATTTCCATTCAATGTACTTCCATCCATGTTTATCGATACAATGCTCCGATTCATAGTATAAATGACACCGGCCTCTTCAGATTATTATTGTGGAGAAGGGCTTCAGGAAGCGTGGGGGAAGAGTAATAATGAGTGTATTGGAGTAAGATGTCGACTACTGCTTCTTTCCCTGCGCCGAATTTCACTATCTAGAGGGTATAATCTCTTCCTCCTGCCTTGTTTGACTTCTGGATTAGCGTGTGAGTCTATTGCAGCTGTGTTTACGTTTACATGAATACTTATTTCATTAATTCGTGTGTTTTTCGAAGTGGGATTTTGGTACCTGGTTCTCCTGATCCTGCCTTGCATTTTTCCTGTAAAATTCCTTAGTTGGTGGGTCGATCGTATTCAAGAACCCATATCTTTTTACAAAGTTCCAAGCCGTTGCTTAGATTTCGAAATCAACAGAACCCACGGCGCTAAGGAATTTTCTTAGTTTTTTGCTGTGTTCTAGTCTGGTTAGCTTTTGTGACATTACTTGAAATCAAGACTAATTTTCATAGGCTTCGATTTTGTGAAAGTTATACGTTCATTTCATTTGGCGGTAAGGATCAACGATTTAACTTCAATCGAGCTCCAAAGCTTATAAAATTATGATATTGTTGTAGGTTTTCTTTTTTTTTTTTTGGATTACTCTTCCTTTCTTAATCATTCAATATAATTAGGCCCTAACCCATCAGTTTAAGCAGTGGGATGTTTTGAAGGATTTTGATTTTTATGTGCTGAAGTTGTATGGTAAGTAAACTTCATAATGATAAGGTGTATTTGACCTTTTAATACGTACTCATCAAATGAGAGTAATGAAGTTCATGGAACAAGAGGAAAATATTTAGATGCTTCATGCATGCTCGTTCTTTGGTCTGAGATTCTCATATATAAGCTTCACACATGAATTGTGACCTAGTGATTTTTTTTTAGGATTGAGGCGACTAAGGGGTTTTTTCATCTTGAATGATTGTCGATCTTATTCCCTAATTATGTCTTCTTGCCATTTCTTACCATGTTGTTTGTCAATCTTAATTTTTTAATATCTAATAAATATGTGGATGGGACTTCCTGCTTTAGCTTATTTTATTCGTCTTTTTGGATAATAAACATATAAGTTTCCCCTATTTAAAGTTCTGATTATGCATTCTTTACTCGTATTCTGTTCACTACTTCTTTAGTTTCATGTATCATCATGCCTTCTAGTTTTGCTCGCGGTATGTATTGGACTATTGGGGTTTTTGGTATGGAATTAAGATTTTTTAAAGAGACACCTCAGTTAGGCGAAGACTGTATTTGAGTTCTGTGGTGAGTTTTGAATACTAATGATGGAGAATGTACATATTTATCTATCATGCATGATGGATCAACCTGTTTTAGTCTAGGGTTTCAGCTTCGCACTTCATGGGAATGACCACATCTAGCATTTATTAACTTCATTTACTGTATTTGGTAATGTGTTTCCTCTTATGTCTTGAGATATTTCAGCTGTGAATGTTAATACTAAGTGGATCAAAGTTATCAAATTGAGATACAAATCGTGAATCGTAAGATTTAATATTATTTGTTAAAAATGACATAAATATAATTTTTCGCATAAGAGACATTAAATAAAAACTTCTATTTCATAAATTCATAAAATTTATAAGCCATTGTGCCCCCACCATCAAAATGACAACTACAAAAGAACCACTAACAGCATAAAAAAGTAAAATAGGACGGAGAGAAATAAATTTACAAAAGATATACCTGATCGCATAGAAACGAGGTGGGAGCAAAGCAAAAAATCATCACACACAATAGGAAACTTGAAGTTTCGATAGGCATTCGTTGGATATAGATTGCACTATAGTATGAGGGTTTTTTTACGGCAAAAATATCAATTCTTCTAGGAAAAAACAGGAACAAAAGACTACTAGGGCTCGACTTGACGGATTGCTATTTTATTTTTGCTGGGCTCTTGTTCTTGATTATTGATTTTTAAAAATCCTGAAAATCGTGATACATCCCTTATTTAATTTTACTTAAGTAAGACGCTGAATTAGAATTTTGTTACTGATTTTCTAGGTTTCCATATTGGTTATTTTTGTTCATTCTATAGAAGTCGAACTCCATGCTCATGTATATATATATATTTATTTAATACTACTATTTGAATATAATGCTTACTAGTTTAATAATATGTATGTATTGGTTGTCAAGTCAATTAATAGTTGCTCCCTCTGTAGGCAGGAAAAAAAGGCAGCTGTCTCATCGTTTGGTTAGTTACTGAACAAGAAACATGCTTGCTCTTCTTACATGAGAGACGTCTATTTATCAGTTTATTATGATACTGACACCTTGTGACTTGGCTTTCACGTTGAGATCTTTAAGGGCTGTTGAATACTTGATTCCTCTTTCAAACTCTCAGTTTCATTTGAAATTCTGTTTTTTTACCTAAAATTTGAAATTCATTTAATTTTGGTGATCCTTGTTGAAATACCATCGCCTTGAAAGCATTTATGTCATTCTACTTTGAAATACATAATCTTTCCATTTTATTGACATCCATGACCTCTTATGAATTTGTTCATATGTCATTTTTGGAACTCCATTTTTTCCTGTCTTCGTTGCCACTTTTTACATATCCGCTATTGCGGAATTCTTAGAGTAATGCCAATAGTTGTGAATAATGTTCTGATGTTGGATAGAAAAAAGACTCACTTCCATTTGCTTGGTTCTCATCATGCAGCTTAAGTGACTCTGCAATTAGCTACACTGCCTGGTTCTTTTTGGAACATATCCCCTTGATATTTGGCGTTCAAGGCTAACGTAAAGTAATGATGAACCATCAAGATAACACTTGCTTTTCCTTCTGTGTCTTTGCGTGTTTTTAAAATCTTTATCACCACCAATTTCTTCTGGACATTTAAGATTGACAATCGACCTGATTTCATGGGCTAAATAAGAACAATTCATGATACATTTGCCATCACTATCTTGACTCATAATATCCTTGCTATGACAGGAGGAATGAGTCACTCAAATTGCAATTCTAACAACCAAAACAAGGTCAATCATCAGTCCACTGGAGCATTAGAATTGCTTCCTACCGCAGGTGATCAAAGGTTTCCTGATCAGGTTTTGGGGTCAAATCATGCTGGTCCAAGTATTGGTTGCAGTGCTGGTGTTGCTCTTCAAAATGTTGACTCAGGTGTAGAGTATGCTGGGAACACTTGTTACAACAATTTGAACATGTCTTTGACTTTAGGTCTTCATTCATATGGACAAGAAAATCACAATACCAGCAACTCCTGTACAACTGTAATTGACCATGGAAGATCAAGTTCTACAGTGCAAGAGCAAGGTTTAGATAGCAGCTCATTGAATATGAGGCGT
>JANTPZ010083862.1:0-21125 GCA_025593235.1 Vachellia pachyceras
GCAAACAAGTTAGAAATGATTGAGCCTAGCAAGGCGGACCATCCCTAATTTTCTTTTCCGCCGAAACCTCCCAAATGAAACATGGCAGGCAGACCGTCTTGTGCAATTTGATATACTGCTCAAAGAATCCAACACGTACTACGCAAAGACTTTTGAAAAAATGATAAATATAATGCTCCCTTGATTGTTTTATCCAGTACTCAAATATTTTTTTATCACCTATCGATTTGAAGTGCTAGACAGATGAACAAAAAAGTATTGCACCGAAAACTATTTTATAGTAGATGTATAAAAAAATGCTTCAAATATTGACTGCACCTGAAAAAAATATCTGAAAGTGTTGAATGGATTACAAAATAATTTGGGATTTGGTTTTGGATACATATGGAAAAATCAGGGCACTGGATCTACATTAGTATTTCTTTTTGTCGTGCCAATTTCGGCTCCCAAGTGTTTCCAATGAAATCTCACTACTCTATCCCACTGGAATTCCTATCCCACTGAATCAATTAGCATGTCCATCTATTCATAACAAGAATGTACTAGCATACAATGTGGATAATGTATCAATTTATTTGATCATTCAACTTAATATTAAACTGAATAATCACATTACAGAAACTATGCTACAAATTCCAAGTAGAAATATAATAAAAAGAAACAGAATCATTCAAAAGAATCAAAGACGGAAAATGCTTTTGAAAGTAAATGCAAATCATTGCATCCGCTTACTTGGGAAATAAAATTAAAGGAAATAAATCCTCAAAAAAACCACATAAGACAGCAGCGGATCGCATTTCTAGCTTTGATCGGATATATAACGAGAGCACAGGAGCTTTGAAGTAGCCACTGTCTGCATTGTCTGGTCCCAACTCCATTGCAAGAAAAGCTTAAAAATGCCCCCTTTGCAGAGTAAATTAAGAGATATCAGACTACCATGTCCCGCTTCAGAGCTACCTTAGTTCTTCTGCAAAATAAAGAATATCACAATCCTGAACATAAATAAAGCAGCCACAGAAAAATCGTGCATATGGAAAATAAATCTTTATCAAAACAAACCTCTGGTTCAGCTGGTTTGGCTTCTTCAATTTTGGTACCTTCTTCGCCTGCATCAAGGCATTAATTATTCGAACCTCAACATTAGAATAATTTCAATTGCACTACAAGGTACATAACAAGAAGCTCGATGCAGCTATCTGGCTAAGAGCTATGCAACTATAAATAATTGAAACCGTATGACTTTGCCCCTATAGTGACAGGATAGCAAGGTTTTCCCCCCTTTCCCCTGGAATTTCAGGTACACTCATGCAAAGAACAAGTCGGTCAAGTCATGGATAAATAAACATACAAGCATGGCATACATAAATATTACTAGAGAGAAGACTTAATTGCTCACATGTCTCTTCATGCCTGAGTAAAACTATTGATCTATTTGAAAATCTTCCAACTTAATTTTCTTTGGTAGTTGGGAAAGGGAGGGACTAGGTTGGAGGAATGATTCCAATTCACTGCACATTAGGCTTTTCTGATGGTTTTGGACAACATTTTTCCAGTAATTTACTGAAAGAGATTGTCCAAGGTGAAACTCAATGCATCCTACAAGTCAATTCAAAGTTTCAATCAACACCGTACCTCCATCCTCCGGCAAATCAGAAGTCCACAGAGTCAAGTTGTCTCTCAACAACTGCATGATCAAAGTGCTGTCCTTGTATGAATCTTCACTCAATGTATCCAACTCTGCAATGGCCTCATCGAAGGCTTGTTTAGCCAAATGACACGCCCTATAAATTTCAGAGATAACATTAGGACAACAACTAGAACAGCAGGCAGCTCAACACCCCCGTGTCTGTTGTAGGAAGAATCAGATAATACCTTTCAGGAGAGTTCATTATCTCATAATAAAACACAGAGAAATTAAGTGCAAGACCAAGACGGATTGGGTGTGTTGATGGAAGTTCTGTGTTAGCAGTGGCTGAAGCAGCCTAACATGACAAATAGAGGACTGCATCAAGTAGCAATATGATAACGAATAATTCAGCCCTAAAACACAAGAAAGGCACATACTTCATATCCCTTGAGGGACTGCTCAGCTGCCTCTTTCCTTGCTTGGTCAATCTTGAACTCAGCAAGGTACCTATAGTAGTCACCTTTCCTGCATCAAGACGAAGCTGAGATCAGGGAGGAAGACAAGTAACAGAAAATAAATTCATATGTAGTTTCATGGCTCCTCCATGGCATCAAACACCTGTAGGGCCAAGGACCGAAAAAGAAAAAGAGACAGAACCATCACATTCATACAAACACTGTATTTTTCTCATACTATCTACTATTGTAATCAATTCAAAGAAGTCAAATATGCAGTGAAGGAGAAGGTGAAAGAAGTAATTAGATGCATGGACTGGAAAAGGAAATCAATTAATCAAGAGTGTAAAACAGTAGAATTAAGTGGAGAAGCAGCCTGGCTCACATCTTATAGTAAAAAACAGTGGCTTCTCCAGATGTGGAAGAGGGTATAAGATGCTCATCAATAATTGCCAGAATGTCACCGCAAATCTTAGAGAGTTCCTCCTCAACCTTTTGGCGGTAACTCTTGATCAGTTTAACATTGTTCTCATTTGCCTTAGACTCTTCTTTCTGCTCAATTGAAGACATAATACGCCAAGATGCTCGCCTTGCACCAATGATGTTTTTATATCCCACAGAGAGGAGGTTCCTCTCTTCCACAGTAAGCTCAAGATTAAGTTTTGCCACTGCCTTCATATGCTCAACCATTTCTGCATGACAAATACAAATATCAGATATTCATAAGGTAGAGTTCTGAGCTCAAACCAGACTTTTAACCCCAATGTTCTGCCTCCAATACATGATATAAGACCCCTTGTAGAACCTTTTCATGAACCATAATATAAGATCATTTGCAAAATTTAGTAAAGCATTTATCATGATACCCTTCATGTAATGAACCCACAATTTATTGGGAAAAGGGAGTAGTTAATAATATAATAGAGGTCAATGAAAGGCAGTTTTGGAATGTTTTGATAATTTTTTAAAACGAAATCACAAACCAAAGCTAGTAACATGTTTAAAGAAACAATACCAAATAAATAAATGCCTCTTCTATTGAAAGGGATAGAAGCACAACAAAATAACATATATCCGAGGTAGAAATTGAAGAACATAAACGGAAGGGCGATGGACTGGGGGGGAGTTGTTTCTCAATATCTGCCTCATTTGCATTAAAAGAACAATAGAAAGCCAATTCATATAATAAATTTTAGCATCTAGAGTCACATATTCAACTTGTTGAAACAAAAGTGACAGGAAAACCACAATCACAGTCTCGAAATGTGTAATAAAAAGATACCTCAGGAAAATCAAAATGGGTAAAAAAAACACGTTACCATCGTATCGCTCGGCCTGCTCAGAGAGCTTCGCCATGTAAACGTGGGTCTCTCTCTCCTTGTCAGAAGCCATTGTTGCAGAGAGAAATCAGAGTAAAAAGAGAAACAATAAAAAAGTGTACCAGCAATGCCCAGTGGAAGAATGCGAAGAAGAAAACGGTGGGAAGGGATGGGTTCGGATCGCGTCACGGGGAAGAAGAAGAAGAAGAGCGCATAAATGGGATGCGAAGAATGAGGGGTGAATAGTCAATAGTGTGATGTGCTGAAAGATCGAGCAAGTTGTGGGGTAGAGTGAATATCGGATATGGACCGTCGGATTAAATATTTCGAAAGTGGAGCGCGAAAATTGTTATCTTACTGATTTGTCGTCACTACTCACTAGGGCGAATTTAGAAAAAAATAAATTAAATATTAAAAAATATATTTTTTAACAAATGCATCAATTCATTTGATCCTGTTTGGCTGAGCTTATGAGAGCTCAAATGTAAATTCAACCGTATTTTTTGCAACACGAGATAATTTCATTCACATATTTATCTCAACTTACATAAAAATATTTCTCTATCACATTCACAAACGAGATTATTAAAGGCAGCTAGTATGGACTCCCATGCGCGGGAGCATTGTTTGTAATGTTATCAAACCCACACAACTATATCAAAAAAATCAACATAAATGTTACAGACTAACTGCATTGTATATGCATGCTTTCTTGGAACCAAAGACATTTAGCAACTTTGGCTTTTCAAATTATGGAAAACTTACTAACAAGCGTTGGGTGCAGCGATAAAGACAACTGTCACTCCCCAGGCGGACACGAGTTCGAATCTGGAGCTGCGCTTGTTGGGAGGGGATTACCCGTCTTTGGTGCAAAGCACCTTATATAGGGGCGTGACAAACATTATATCCTCACTCCAGATTAGTCGGTTACCCTGAGTTACCTGATCCAGTTGAAAGAAGGCAAGGGACTCAGGAAAAGGCGCCGGATACTGAGGGGAATCGCAGGGGCTATAGGCCCATATTCTTTGTATACAACATTGAAAGTTTCCACTTCACTTCTAGTTTTTCACCATGCACAAGTATTTTCAAACCTTTCAATGCTTCTAACACTTGAAAGGGCAAAATATAGTTGGTCATGGATGAATACCAGCTTTGAAAGATATAGACCCCCATATCTTAATGATTGTCTTTGACTTTTATTAATTGTCATCGCAAATGAAATAGAAATTGAAATTGCCTTCTCCTCATGCGAAAAGGCAAACGACTGTCTGAAGGATTCATATCCATTCGATGAATGAGAACCTTTTGATATGGGTTTGATCTATCTAATGTTATAACTTCAATAACTGAGGTACCTAGATGAGTTACATGTAAGCATGTTCCGTTACACAATCCTGTAGCTTGATCTATATTCATCAACAATATGATATTAATGAAATTTAGAAACTCGACACTGTAGAGATCTTACATTCCATCATGGTTACGAAAAGCTTTGCAAACTGTATCACAGCTGAAATAGTCTACATAATCACTGGACAATAATGAACACATGTAACTCACTTGATTGACAACTTCAGTAGTTGTTGGTGTAAGAATTGCTCTATCATTCAAATACTTTGAGTTCATTATATCATGAAGTAAATTTGAATAAGTGGAAGAAGCAATTGCATTGATTGGATCTGTATATTGAAGAATCAACAGGTCATCAATAATATTAATTTCAGTTGTGCTATCCAACAAAAATTTCGAGAATTTTTCCAATTGGATGTGATCTTTGCTAGTGCAAGATACATACAATCACATATTTATTTTCAACTGGAAGGTGGTACAATAATCCCACAAGAATGATGAACTTACACATACATTAACAGCAGTGACGGACTCAAGACCCTGATTTAGGGGGTGTAAACTATTTTTTTGTAAAAATAAGCGAGACTTATTTTTAATATGTTTTGAGAATAAGTTGAGTAAAAATTTAGTGGGTTCAAAATTAACGAATGAGCGGGTGCAAAATAATTCACATAGTATTAATATATACTTGCCGTTGAACCACCTCAACCACACATAGGTCCGCCTATGATTAACAGCATCCATTCTACGACCTTTTGGAATAACAGGTAGAATTTTCCAAAAGTCACCTCCCATCACAACACATTTTCCTCCAAATAGATTGTTAGATTGCAAGATATCCCTCAATGAACGGTCATAAGGTTCGACACAATATCACTCAAAATGTTGGTTAGCACAATCGGTCAACTAATAGTTAACCGTTTGGATCTGTTAGGGTAGGACGAGATTAATACATTTTGGTCGGTTCTAGGATGACATTGATAAAATTTTTTTTTAATATCCAGTGATACTTTTAAAAGACTTCTAAAGTAATAGCCCATTATATTATTAATGGGTCAGTTTGGAAAAACTTTTGAACCCATAGTTAGTTACACAGTATCAAAAATTCTTATAAGTTACTGTTGACATTTTTTATCTGTTTGAGAAAGCTTATAGAAATAAGTTGCTTGTGAAAATAAGTTACTCCTGCCAGCAAGCTGAAATACTGAGCTTTTACAAATAAGTCACTTCTTACACCGCTTTACCAAACATAAATAACTTTTACAACTTGACTTATTTTCAATCTTACTTCTCTATAAGTCTTTATGTAAATAAGTTACTTATCCTACCGTGTTTTCAAAGGGACCCATTATTAACTATTTTTAAAATGTCAACCTCGGGTGACTACATATCAATACGGGTGAGGTCAATCAAAACGGGTCGGATGAACATGAGTCGGGCAACCTCCCTCTTTCTCGATCCGCTCTGGCACTCGTTGTTCTCCGTTGTCTCTCCGACCTCATGCGTGCTCGTCTTCCGCTACGTCATTTCATTTCAAGCTTTGTACGGTGGCTCGACCTTTTTCCTGCTGAGCTTAATCCATCTTCCCCAGCGTCGACAACAGGTATGAGTTAGTGAGATACTCATGAAAGCAAATTAAAGTCGTGATTCATTGGCCTTGAGGTGCCCGTAGCGTATAGAATTGTTTATTGCTGCTTCGCTGAACATATTATTCCTTTGCAGAAATACAAATATATAAGAGACAATCAGTTGGTAACAATCCATGTCTGGTTTAAAAGTGCTGTACATATCTAAGCCGCAAAGTTGCCTTATTTAACAATCCATTTTCTTTGCTTATCAACAAAGGAGAAACATGAATGCTTTGTAATTTAATGGGTTAGTGTGATTGCCTAGTGGTGTTCATCGATGAAGAAACATGAGGGCATGTCTGATATGTATTTTTTTAGCAGAGGCCGACTAAACAACTTTGGAGCTGCAGTGGGTAGTGGCAATATATTTGTGACTTCATTTACTTGTTTGGAGCCAACTGAAACTACTTCAGAATTTACGAAGGTGACTAGTTTTGGTGAAACTACTTCGTTTACATGTACATGAGAAGAAAAGAAATTTTGGTGAAGTTATTGGAAAATTGTGGCTGTAAGATATTAATTGAGCAGTTGCACTCGCAGTGTTTGAAATCGGGTCTTGCCCATGATAGGTTCGTTGCAACCAAGCTTAGTGTTCTGTATACTAAATATGCACCAATCAGGCATGCACATTTACTGTTTGAAGAAACACCTTACAAAACTGCCTATCTATGGAATTCCATGCTTAGGAGCTTATGTAGGAAGAGAGCATGGGAAGAGACCTTATGCCTATTTCGCCAAATGATTGCTAATGCTGTGTCCGCGAAGGACAGACCTGACAGCTTCACGTTGTCTGTTGCTCTGAAATCATGCACAGGTCTTCTGGAGCTTGAATTGGGAAAAACAATTCATGGATTTGCCAAGAAGCAGATGGCTACGGACATGTTTGTGGGGTCGGCTTTAATTGAGCTGTATGCAAAATGTGGACAAATGAATGATGCCGCCAAAGTTTTTACAGAATATTCAAATCCGGATGTTGTTTTATGGACATTAATGGTCACTGGCTTTGAGCAGAATGGCAATCTAAGAGAAGCACTTTCTGTTTTTTCTCGCATGACTGTGTTAGAGCATGTAAATCCTGATCCAGTGACACTTGTTAGTGCTGTTTCTGCTTGTGCTAAATTATCTGATTGTAAGCTTGGAAGTAGCATCCATGGGTTTGTAATAAGAAGGGGCTTTACAGCAAAATTAGCTTTGGTCAATTCATTGCTAAATTTATATGCAAAAACTGGTTCCATCAAGATCGCAACTAATTTGTTCAAGGAGATGTCTAGTAAGGATATTATATCTTGGAGCACAATGGTTGCATGTTATGCCAATAATGGAGCTGGAAACAATGCATTAGATCTATTCAATGAAATGATTGATAAAGGAGTTGAGCCAAACTCAGTTACTGTAGTTAGTGCATTGCGAGCATGTGCATCGACTTCCAATTTGGAAGTAGGCATACAGATTCATAAGTTGGCAGTTGATAAAGATTTTGAGTTGGATGTATCAGTCTCTACAGCTCTGATTGATATGTACATGAAGTGCTATTCACCTGAAAATGCCATTAATATCTTCAAAAGAATGCCCAAGAAAGATGTCATCACATGGGCTACTTTGATAAGTGGGTATACTCAAATTGGAATGGCACACATATCAATGGAGGTTTTCTGTAACATGTTATCTCATGGAACACAACCTGATGCAGTTGCCATAGTGAAGATTCTTACTGCTTCCTCTGAACTGGGGATTCTTCAGCAAGCTGCCTGTCTACATGGTTTTGTTCTTAAAAGTGGGTTCAACAGTAATGTGTTTATTGGAGCATCTCTCATTGAGTTGTATGCAAAATGCGGTAGCATATACGATGCCAACAAGGTTTTCAAAGTAATGATAGATAGAGATGTTGTTGCCTGGAGCTCAATCATTGCAGCATATGGATTCCATGGGCAAGGAGAAGAAGCTTTGAAATTATTCAACCAGATGATAAATGATTCAGATGTTAAGCCTAACAATATAACCTTCCTTTCCATTCTATCTGCCTGTAGTCATGCAGGTTTGGTTGAGGAGGGCATAAAGATGTTTGATATGATGTTATATGAGTATCAACTAAAGCCACAATCAGAGCATTATGGTATAATGGTTGATCTTCTTGGTCGCATGGGAGAACTGGATAGGGCAATGGACATAATTAAACATATGACCATGCCGGCTGGACCTCATGTTTGGGGAGCCTTACTTGGTGCAAGTCGGATACACCAAAATGTAAAGATGGGGGAGATTGCAGCAATGAATCTTTTCTCATTAGATCCTAATCATGCAGGATATTATATACTTTTATCAAATATCTATGCTGTTGAGAAAAGCTGGCATAATGCTGCAAGGCTTAGAACATTGATAAAGGAGAATAGGTTGAAAAAGATAGTGGGACAAAGCATGGTTGAAATAAAAAATGAGGTTCATAGTTTTGTAACTAGTGATAAATTGCATGCTGAATCTGATCAGATTTATGATGTACTGAGAAAATTAGAGGGAAAAATGAGGGAAGAAGGGTGTGCTCCTCTGCTACAGGAATAGGAAATTTTGTATGTTCTACTCATGATAGTGATCCAAAGTCTGATTTGCAAGTTACTCAAGTTTTCTAACTCAGAAGTGTTTTAATGCTGTTGTGATGTCGCCCATGTTTAATCTAACACCGTTACACACACTAATCAAGGGCATATTCTCCCTTTTCCTGTCATTTCTGCTTCTGTTTAACCTTCTATAGGTAAGCTTCAAGCACTCGCTAGTCCCTATCGTTTTAATTCGTCCATCTTCTTGCTCTATTTTGTTTCTTCTCTGGATTCTTATCCAGTCCCCCTTCTAAGTGAATATTGATTATTGAGTGTGTTTGTGTAAACATGCACCCTTGTTCTCAGAGGTACGTGCTTTTTCTTGATGATTGTCATAATTTCACTGTAGTTTTAATAATGTCCACGAGAAATAAATTTTGTACGATACTTGTTTGTTCATTTCCTACTTGGATATGCATTATTTGTCTGTTAAAAGATTTTCAAAACTTTTCTAGTATGTGAGAGGTGTTTTTACTTGTTGTGATTCAAGACCATCACTTACCATAACTGGACGTGCACTCTTGTGATGTACTGGGTGGTATTGCAATTTTAAGCAAAATAATGTGTGATGGCAGTGAATGTTGAGAAAACTGATTAACTTAAACTGACTAATCAAAAGTAACGATGTGACTTTGATGGACCCAGTAATGATGTGGGCCATACCTACAAGAAGAGGCAGCCCAAGAATTCCAGCAAGACACGGAACAGAGAAGAGGCCCAAGGTAAGAAAGGTAGTGGGCCCAAGAAGGGGGATGATAGTGGCAAGACGGTTATCTAGGTTTGTGTGCTGGAGGAAAAGGCATGAGAGGAATGTAGGACTGGCTTTTTGGGAGAGCTTCTGACCTCTTGAACGTTAGGAATAGCTACTGTTTTTTATCATTGTTTTCTTTTTCCTGTTTGATTGTAATCTGGAACTGTGCTTAGTTAGCTCATTTTTCCGTTTCCTCTTCCATTTCTCATTGAAGAGGAGTTTTAGCTAACTTATTTTGACCCGATCAGCTAATACTACTACCAGTTCTATCAGACTTGCAATTACATTTTCAACTGGCTAAGTGGATGGCTTATTGGCCTTCAGGATAGAGTATGATGCAATTTATTCTAGCATTTTGATTTTGCCTCTCATTTTTTCACTCTTATTTCATTTCCTGAGACAGCTGCATTTGTTCTTCGCTCTTTGCAATTTCATTTCCTGGACATCCTTTAATTTTTTATTCCCTTCTTTTCATGGGTGGTTCTTCTTTCTGTTTCCTTCTTACATTCTTTTTCTTCCTTTATCTTTTTTGTTTCTTATTTATTTTTGTTCTTTTAATCCTTTTTGTCTCTATTCTTCTTCATCTTCCTCTATTCCATCTATCTAACCGGAGATGGAATAGAGAAAGATCACCAAAATCATTGTTCTGTTTCATAGTTTTATATGTTCTTATTTGATATTGAAATCACTAGATGTATGAGCACAAGTTTGTTGAGCTTTGCATCCTCATAATGTGTAATGGAGATTGAATCAGTGTGCTCTCTATTTTCTTAAACTGTCCTTTCATAGCTCAATCCTTATCTATCAAGCTACATGTCTATATCGGTTTACCACAAGAAATATGAAAACTTTATTCTGTCATTCACTAAGAAGAAGCTGAGGGATCTCTCAAATGTTTTTATAAAGGCTAGGATACATTGATGATGTTACTTCCTCTATTTTTTATTACGCTGTATTTTTATGGCTAATCTTGTTCACCTCACTATAAATTGGGTAAGAATAGGACTGATGGAAGTCCTTTAAAACCTTCTACTGTTTATTAACCCTTCCTTAATTGCATTCTGATCTCTGTTACTTTGGCTTGCATCTTCAAGATGAGTCACTATTGTGTCATCTATAGCATCACAGTTTCATTCTTTTTGTTTCTCCAATAGTTGTTCGGGAAAGTCACTTAAAAGGTCCAATGCAATGCATGTACATTACTGTTTTTGCTCATTTTTAGTTGTATAAACAAATGGCATATGCCTTTGTGATTTGTTTCCCAGAAAAAAAATAAACGAATATCTGATGGCAATTTCATGATTTGCAGGAAGATCTTTTCATTGACCTGTCTTAACATCTCGTTCTTGAAGATGGACCAACAAAATCTAGGACCAGGCTCTTCATGTTAGGATAGGAGACTCTCCAACCTGTTTACGAGGTGTCTTATTTCAACCAGGGCAATATGTTCCTGTTACTCCTGAAAATGATGTGGCCTCATCTTGAAATGATTCAAAGGGTAGATTTTCCAATTCGAGTTCCTAACCCGCAGGCTCAAATGCAAATTTCTATTCCCTCATCAGGACAAGGTAGCAGACTGCCTGTTGAGCCACAACCTGTGGTGATCGAGAATCAATCTGCATCTCCTCTGGTACCCATGACTAACATTCCAACTGGTGACTCGTCCATTCCTGCTGGAGGAGTACCACAGACTATATCAGATCCTGGGCATGGGAGTCCATCTGCATCAATCATGAAGATGGAATGTGACAAAACTGTTGAACAGGATGCGAACAAACTTGATACATCTAGGCAAGTAAAAGAACTCGTTGCAGATGGCGGAACAGAAAAGGATTCAAATTCAACAGCTGAAGACACCAGCTTGCTTCCAACGATTGAACAGATTGACAAGGAGCTTCAAACTGGACAGCACACCGGAAGTTCTGTCCAGCTGAATGAACGGGTTCAGGATCGACCCATGGACTCAGATGTTGAACTCAACCAAATGTCTGCACCTGCTGGACCTGAGCCCATACGATCTGAACAGGTTCAGGATCAACCGATGGACTCAAATATTGAAGTCAACGAATTGCCTGTATCTGTTGAGCCTGAAGCAATGCAATCTGAACAGATTCATGGCCAAGAACTTAAATATGGAACTCAACGAAATGCCTGGATCTGTTGAACCTGAAGCAATGCAATCTGAACAGATTCATGAACCAAGGAATTTAAATATGGAACTCAATGAAATCCCTGTACCTGCTGAACCTGAAAACGTCAAGTCTGTCGACAAGCTTGAGGATAAAGCTGACTCTCCAAAGCCTGCACGTGGAGGAGATGTTGGTACTTCTGAGTCCAGATTTGGCTCTGAAGGATCCAATTTGCCAGAGACGAGTGAGCCCCAGAACCATGGTCCTTCAGGTGAGACTGCCAAGGAAGATGACATTCAACCTTCAGTTGAGACTACAAAGTCAGGGAAACCGGAAAATCCCATTGGACCTGACATTCTCTGAAAACTATTGCTGAAAAAGATTGAAGACAATTGGAACAAATGTTTTAGCCCGGAATAAATTACTAATGCTAGCCTTGTATTCTGACAGTGTTAGTGCAATGAATTAGGCATTTAGCATAGTTAGTGTCAATTCTCCTGTACAGTTGGCTTAGCATTTGGTTTAATTAGTTTTGACTTAAGTGTTGGAAATTTTGCGTTCTCCCCCTTCTCAACTGCTTCTTGTTGATTTTCTTGTTAGAGGAAAAAGTACAATGTTTTGGATCAATGCATGATCTGTAGATCATAGCATTTATGAGTGACAAAAGTTGAGATATGCATTGTTTTAGTAGTTGGATGCTATTTTCGCAATACCTTCCTCGTATAGAATTTTTAAGAAATGTCGAGTGCCTGCTCGGGTAAAATGCTAAGATAATATAAATACGTTCAGTAATAAATCATGCGAGTAGCTCCTCTCTGATAAATGGGATCTCTTCCATTTTCCCTAAACTCGATAGTTGATACGCTCAAGTCGTGAGGTTTAAAAGACCTTACCTTGTAAACGAATTTAGAGCACAGACCTCCAGGTTTAGCAGAGGAACTTGTATGAGGTTTGCCTATTAAATGAGAGCATCATGTACAGTTGGCTTCAGCGTTCCTAAGTTCCCCTAAAACTGCTAACACGTTAGGAATTAGGGACCATTAATTACGCAATAATGTAAAATTTAAAAATTTTTAAAATTTTAAATTTCAAAATTAATAAATATTAATCTTGAATATCTTTTAAATTTCAAATTTCAAGATTAATAAAGATTAATCTTGAATATCTTTTCAGATCTGAATTCGAATTTTAAAGATTAATTAAAGATTAGTCACAGATTCTAGAAGCTCTCCATGAGTTCTATAAATATTAGGATTCATGAGCAAGAGAGGTATGAGAAATTCGAATTTGACAGTGAGCTACCAGAAACCGTAGAGAGAGAGTGAGACGTGAGAGGTGCTAGCACGCTGCAATTGTTGGGAACTCTTCACTTAGATACCGGTAGACGGAGGTGATCAAACGCTTCACATTCAAAACGCAAAAGGTACTGTTTTATCTCCTTAATCTCAACGTCGTTACAATTTCAAATAATGTTCAATAAAAAATTCTCAGCTATAAACGAGAAGACCTTTTTGAATTATAAATTGTTTGTCTTTTCGTGCACACTTACTTTTGTTTGATTGCCTCCAATTAATAATTTCACAGCCATGTGAAATTATATCGGAAAATATCATTTCTCGAATAAACTAAACATAAAAATGCTTTTTTCCTCTAAGTTATTTTGTGACAGCACATGCAAATATATTATGGGCGAATCAAATACGAGTACAAAGTATGATTCATTACCTTCCGTTTTCCCCCTTTTTTATTTTTTTTAGAATGAGGAATTAAGTGCATGTTTGGAAAATTTTTTTCTCCAACTGTATACGTAAGTCAAGATAAAAAGTATCTCGAAATCCGTAAAAATATTTTGAAATCCTTAAAATCATCTCGGATTCCCAAACACACGCTATTGGAAATTTCTTCAGAGAAATAAGTTTACGGATTTCAAAATTTTTTACGGATTTCAGGATGCTTTTTACATATTTCAAGATACTTTTTATCTTGACTTACGTGGAAATAATTTCCAAACATGCACAAGTTGGTTGTTACTAAGACAATGTTATTTTATCTAATCTTTTTCCTGACTTTCTCAAATTTAAAATTTAATTTTCTAGCTTTAAAGCATATAATTTTTATTTTGCTTTTTAATTGCTCGTGATAGAATTTAAATTAATGTTTTTGTATTTGTCTAAAAATTGTGTTCAGTTTATACTATTAGTTAATCGAGAATTATTGACGAATAAAACTATGATAAAATGATAACATACAGAAATTGCATAATAAAAAGTAATTTTATTTAATGTATTACATAATAATGAACCGTTCATTTGGCTCACTTATAAGCTTACAGAGGTAATTTAAATTCCGTGGCTGAAAAAGGTTAAGTTAAATTATTCACAGATTTTGAAAAAAAAAGTTTCGAAATGTCTAAACAAAACTAGTTAATTACCATTTTTCATAACCAATTATTTATTTTGTATATAATATTCAATATAAAAAAACAAATATGATAATATTAACAGTATCTTTTATATGATAATCTTTCAATATTTGTTTGTTATGGGATAATCTTTCGATATTATCAGTATCCTTTTATCCTTAAGAAACAAATATTTTGAATCAACAGCTTCCTCTAATTCAAAATTCAAACCTATTTCTGTTTAAATAAAAAATGTTAATTAGGTCAAGATTCTCTATTGCGAGGAATAACATACCCGTTTGGCAAATTGCCATAAGCCACTTATAAATGCTTATTCACATAAGCCGAGACAAATATGTGGAGGAGATTGTCTCGTTTTGCGGAAAAGCACTGTTAAACGTGCTTATGAAAATAAGCCCATGGTTACCAAACAGGCCAAATATAACGTGGAAGTTGTTCGTAGCTATTCTTCCATCCGCCATTTCACCTGCCTATGCTTGCTATTTATAATAAATTATATTAATATTAATTATATATGATCACGTGTTACTACTTCGATATATATATACATCACAGGGATCGCTTCATGTGTACAGCTTCTGATGTTGGTGTGGCTGTTGGACTCACCTTTGAATCCATCACTCCAATCTTCACTTTATTCCCTGATTTTTTTCCCTTCAGGATTTTAAATTTATTCCGTAGAATATAAAATTTTTTTGGTTTGAATTGATATGCAGATCAATTCTGTCTCTGTTCGTCCATCACGGAAAAAGTAGTTTGGTTTTTAAAATTTAAATCTTATACATATGGTTTTATTGAACTCGTGGACATCCTTAAATCTTATACATATGGTTATTATCATCATCATCATCATCTTCTTCTTCTGCAATGAGATTTTATTCTATTCTAGTTCAGGTTTCAAATGTATTAGATTATTGATGAGATGGAGCAGCTTGAAGATTCCGTTAGTCCATATTATCTCCCTGATGAGGGCTTGAAGATCCTCTTAGTGGGTGATGATGTTATTACTGCCCTTATCCGGGCACTTTCACCACCTCATTACTGCCTCACCGGATGTGTCAATGCTACTTCGGCCTTCGAACTACTCTCACACAGTTCTTATGACTTGGTTCTTAGTGATATCTTCTTGCCGGACATGGATGGAATCGACTTCATTAGAGAACAATGCTTGAGAACAAATATTCCCCATGTTGGTAGGCTCTCTCTCTCTATATATATATATATATACATGTGTGTTTGTGTTATCCCCATGAGGAGTATAAATGCTTTTAGGTAGCAGGCACTGTATTTAACTTCCTCGACACATCTCTAAAACAAAGTCAATTGTCTCTCGTACTAAAGTTGACTACATTGTATTTGTGTTTTGCAGCGATATGTAGTGAAAGATTAAGTGACATTAGTGCAGCGTTTAGACATGGAGCGTGTTATGTGTTGAGGAGGCTGTACATAAATAAGATTGAGTTGAGAAATTTATTGCAAAATGTTTATAGGAGGAGGGAACAATGTAGGAGTGATGAGCCTGGCTTCACAACCATTGCCGCCACCAACGACAACAACAACAACAGTATTGCTGACGGCGATCATCAGCAGCATAATGGATTGGTGATACGACAAGAACATCAGCATTCGGGTGCTAATCCAAATAATATAGGAAACGGCAGTGAGTTTATGAATAATGTGGGAGATCCGTCTTTGAGAAGACAACGGGTCGTTTGGGACGAAAGGCTCGAATCAATATTTGTTGAAGTTGTTAATCGACTTGGCGGCGAAAAAAGTACTTATTACACTTTTTTTATGCTCACATATTTGTCAACATTATTTAACTTTTAGTTTTTTTGACCAACTTTGAATTTTAGTTGAATAGAATAGAAATATAGTTTAATTTATTTTTGATTTTTTATATAGCTAAATTATTCACTGGTCCTATTGGTCAATTCTAGCTAATACCTGTCATTTTGTTTTAATTTTTTTCTAATATTTTTGTCAATAATCACAAACTATGATTTGATTTTATTGTTTTCTATTTTGATTTCTAATATTTTGTTAGTAATTTTCATTTATGATTTGAATTAATATTTTTTTATTACTATTGTTTTTGTTATAATTATGAATATGGCTTTTCCCCTTGTATTTCAGATGCTGTACCGAAAGCAATTCTTGAAGCCATGAATGTCCCTTATCTCACTAGAGAACATGTTGCGAGTCATCTCCAGGTTGGTTGGAAGACAAATTAATATACACACCATATATACTTCTCTTCATTATTATAATTATTATATGTATACGTTGATTTATGTAACTCATTTATTTAATAATAATAATAATTTCTTCTCCATGTCCATATTTTCAGAAATACAGAATGAAGAAAAATGCGGAAAAGAGACGCCATCCATTTGGTCAGGGAGAGCGAGAGCCGGACGCGATGATTTATTATCCTCCTCCTGAAAATCCTAATACACACCACCTTTTAGAACCTTCCACCAATGATTTTCATCACCTTACCCACCTACAAAGGCAAATGCAGATGGAACCAAGTGAAGAAAATGTTGGTATGATATAAATAGAAAAAGTGTAACTTTCAATCTCTAAACTTTCTCTTAAGTTCTTAAACTCTCACTTAATACTTTAATTTATTACGTCAAGGAATTAAGGAATTTTATGTATTATTAGTTTAATTTTCTCCAACTCTTGTTCTTGCATAAGAAAATTGAGTAAATTGTTCTCAACTAAAATTCAGAAATTGAAGCACTATTTTTCATGTTTTAAATTTCTAATTAATTCTTTAATCATAATATTCAGGTCCCGTGGTTCCAATGCCTTCATCTCTTCCCGTGAGTGGAAGCAATATGCAACGGCTGCAAGATGTAACTCAAAACTTGGTTGGTAGTATGCGGCAGGTTGAACAAAACCCAGGATCAACTTCTTTTTATGGAGATCAAAACCTTCCTATGAATACTTCCTTTGGAAGTAATATGCAACTACAACATATAATTCAAGACCCTGGTATGCAAATATTAGATCAAAATCTAGCTTCAACTTCTTCCTATCGAAGCAATATGATGAATTGTGATCAAATTCTATTTTCAGGTGGTTCCCATGAAAATAATATGCAACATCAAAGCCTAGCTTCTGGTTCTTCTCATGTTACGATGACGGGAGGTCTTATTGACAATGGAATCATCAACCCAGAAGCACATGGATCATCCACATTTGCACCCGACGACCAAATTCTCTAGATTTAGAGGAAGCAAAATTAACCCGTGAATGTATATTTTACATTCACCATCAATAATTATGTTGTTGAATAATAAATTAATAACAGATGTCTCATAAAGTTGAGACATCATTGCGTTTTTGGATGGAAGTGCATAGCTAGATTTCTCTGGTATCTCCAACTACTTTTTATTTCCTCCAGTAGTTTCAAACTTTGGGTAGAATGAATGTTCAATGACTTATTTATACAAGTTAGTTCTCCCATTTCAATAGTTAGCTTTTAAGGCAGGTTCACCATCTCACCCCGGTGCCTATTAGTTGTTATCAAAGCTTGGTAATTCTTACAAATAAAATTTTAAAATACTGATGATAAGAATACAAAATGAATCATAAATAAGAAACCTTTAAATTTTATACAATTTGTATAACATTATCAAACCATTATTTTCTCTTTTTGCAATTTCAAATAATAATGTTCAATAAAAAAATTCTCAGCTATAAAAACACACAATATACTCTTTAAGATTTTAACGACTGAGCAATTAATTAATGTGTTAATCAGTTTAACGACAGATCAAATTTTGTTAACATAACAAAATAATAAATAGACCTCTGCTTTAAAAGAGCAAAGTCAACGACTGCAACCAATTTGCTTGTTCAGTCGGTTAGCACAGGTTTTAAAAAAAAAAAAAGGTTTTGAAATGTCTCTTGAATTTCTTGTTCAGTCATTTATCACAGGTTTACACAAAACTAGTTAATTATCATTTTTCATAACCAGTTATTTCTTTTGTATATAATATTCAATATAGAAAACAAATATGATAGTATTAACGGTATCTTTTGTATGATAATATTTCAATATTTTTCTTTTTGCCATGGGATAATCTTTAGATATTACCAGTATCTTTTTATCAGTTCAAAGATCCGATAAAATTTTGTTAACATAACAAAATAATAAAGAGACCTTTGATTTAAAAGAGCAAAATCAACCGCTGCAACTCATAGAAATGGTCTTCGCTAAAATTAAAAATGCTTTCGCATTAAAAAAGGTTTCGAAATGTCTTATGAAATTGCTTGTTCTATCGGGTTAGCCAGGTTTAAACAAAACTAGTTAATTATCATTTTTCTTAACCAATTATTTCTTTTGTATATAATATTCAATATAAAAAACAAATATGAAGAGACCATTAGAAGTGAATCTTGAGCTGAGTGACACAAGAATCAGACGTAGACTTCTTTTCAAACCTATCTCTTATCATCACAACGTTGCAGTGCCATCTAAAGCAGAAATCTCAGGGATTTGAAGTAGGTTCTTCTACGAAATAAGAAACATGCCAAAATAATCTCTGCAGACACACGATCCCAGAAAATAAGGAGATTGACGACTTCCCAGGCAGCATGAGGAATGAATATCTTATGCTAGAACTGTCAAGGACAGTTTGTAATCTGAAGGAGGAATGCGCACGACATAAACCCCAAATGGTGTTTTTAATGGAAATAAACCAAGCAAATTAAAGTTGTATTTGGTTAATTTGGCAGTTGTCTTGGATCGAAAATAGATGTTCAACGAATCGGATGCTTCAAGGTCTGGTATGGTGGCTGGAAATAACTGATGCCGTAAAAGGTTACATTTGAAGGCACATATCAAGCCACGATGCTAGGGGCCGAGGCACGTAGGAAATCTTGCACATGAGATGGTCCATCTGTTAGAACTCATATGGGGGGATGGGGGAGCACACCAACCTGGTGCACGGTCTACCTGAGTCCGGGAATCCATCCACGCCAAGTCTTACTAAGCAACCGGTGGCGAGAGCCTAAAATGGAAGCCTTTTCGACAAGGTTGTGGGGAGGAGTCCCACCCACAAGTTTCCCATGAAATAATAACGGACACATGAGAATCCTACCACCCCTAACCAGGCACGCACACATACTATTCAGCCCAGTGACCTAGGCCGCGTATGCACCCATGCGGGCGCGGGTTTGGAAACAAAGAAATGACATGTTGTTTAATCATATTGCCCCTAACCCATCTGCAGCAATTGCTCTAGTCGATGCCTCGAATAGAGAATTCTGGGAAACGTGTAGAATCTCTAAAGTTTGATTAGATGCACATAACTCTTTTTTAACCATTAAAATTTAATAACGAACCTCCCTAAACTTTCAAACCTATGCAGATAACCCACAACTATCAGTATATATATATCCTCTTATTTTTTTTTTTGTGAATATGAATCCTCAAACTTATGTGGATAAATAATGTACAAAATTAATCATATGGAATCATAGACACAAACATAAGAATTTAGATGAGTTCATTGTAAATAGATACAAGAATACGGGCTGACCAGTTCAGTGGAGTTTATATGAAATTGTTGTTCATTATTGTTTCTTCGGTTCAAGATGTCTAAATCTTTCCAATAATCAGGCTTCATTATTGGTTTTTCCATATACGTTTCAAGCTCACACTTGTCCATAGAAGCATGATCAATAACAATATAATTATCTTAATAGACCAACATCGTTATAAGAATTTAAGTGAATACTAGCAGGATAAAAAACAAAAAATATAATTGAGGTACAACTGTTGTCACTTGTTGTGGTTTCTTTACAGGGTTGTTGCGTTTTGATTTGGAATCTTCATTGCTCTTCATCAAAACGCTTTAAAACGATAACCATGTTGGGTTTGCACGTCCAAACCACATTGCACGCAATTTAAGATAAACTTATTCTCATATACTTACCTCAAAGTCTGTAAAATAACTTCTACAGCGATTCCCAAATACCCACAATATGATGAACTCGTTTCCTGCCACTAGCTTGAAGGATTCTTTTCTGTATAACACGGTGTTCCTATTCCCCAGATTCAAAGTTCCAAGCTGAAAATGACAGATAAAGCAAAATGTGGTGAGAAAGTAAGCGAAATGAAGTTCTTCTCATTCCACGCTTGCGTGAGTTGATGGTAAGCCCATTACAATCAAGGAAAGGAGCTCAATCAGATTCCCCTTCAAAAGCATAATTGAACAAACACGATTGACATTTCTTCAAGCATTTTAAGATCTTTTTGTTGTAAAAATTATGTGTGGATGTGTTAAAGGAAGAGTTCCACATTATTTGGGATTAAGAGGAGGAAAGAACTTGCATATGGTAAAGGCCACTGGAGACAAATCCGGCAATTTTCCCTCACCCTTTATGTGTAAGTTAATAGTGTATTGACACCCTTATTAAAAGTTTTGTAGAAATAAAAATATTATTTTAAATAAAGCTTTGACCAAGAAATTTTTAGCATTTAATGTGGAGACTGAAATTGGAAAAAAGGGTAATCTCATGAACTAATTTTCTTGGATCAATATGTATTACTTTTAATATATCACAATGGGTGTTGAGCACATGTGCTCTGGAAGGAGAAGAAACGATTTTCTCTTTATGGTTTAAATCCATGATTATGAGCCTTTAATAGAAATTTGATGTTAATGTTTTAAATGAGTATTTTAATTGACAATCTTTATGACATTAATAACCTACCGTTTTGGAAAAGCTTTTTATGCCATTTAAAGTGATAACTTCATTGTTTTTAAATACATGAGACAATGTATTTATTATGTTTTATAATACCTTCAAAACTGACGCAATAAAGAGAATG
>JANTPZ010083864.1:0-10369 GCA_025593235.1 Vachellia pachyceras
AACCTGGCGCTGAGGTCATTGTCCCTCATGAGGGAATGCCCATTTCGAAAGATCCCGGGAAGAAGGGCAATTTGAGGATTAAGTTTGAGGTTAAGTACCCTTCGAGGCTAACCCCAGAGCAGAAATCTGAGCTGATAAGAGTTTTGGGTGGGAATGGAAATGCAAATGTTTGAGTTTCGTATCGTGGGTGAATGTACGTTGTAAATATATCATGCGCATGCGCTTGATGAATGTGAATACCAGGAATATTCTACGTGTGAAAGTGTGAACAAACTGGGCTTAAGGCGGATTCATAGTCAGAAAGTTTGGATTTTTATTGCAGGCTAGGGAAGATATCTAACTTTTGGAAATGGTTGGGATTTTTAACCTAAGTGAGTAGGTGCTGGGCAATCTCTCCAGTTTCCACCATTTTGCATAAGCTCTTTTTTTTTTTTGGCCTTTTGACTTGGTATCAATACACGTACTAATAATCACCAGTCTGTTTTGTGTAGGAATATGTCCTTGGTCGTGTTCATATCATGGAAAATGTATATATTGATACATCATTTTACATTAAGGTTTAATGAATTATGAACGGTTACTTATTATTTGTACGACGTGGAAGCAGGGCCTCTATTTTTACTGCTCCGAACCTGGTGTGCATGGGCTGGGGTTCGGCTCCGGTTTCTCTGAGTCCTCAAACAGTGAATCCAATATCTATTGCCTCTCTTGTTTTCTGTTGCTTCACTATAGGATGGCCCTTCTCAGACTTGAGGCCCATAGTCGGAATATCAAAGAGCTTCTTTCCTAAAGAGACATCAATCGGTTGGTTTGATCAAGTTGTAAGCGACTTGTTCGAACTTAAACAATGTCTCGAGTTCGAATCCTTGTGTATGTAGAAGCCACTGTTGGGAGACTCACCCATCATTTTCAGGTGTACGACGCGGGTCGGGTCCGGATTAGTTGTGGCGAAGTTCCGGAAACTGGGCGGGAAACAAAAAGGAGAGAGAGGCATCAATCAGAGACGATAGTGATTCCACAACGCAGTTGACAATTATCAATATAGTGGTTCTCAAACCTCCTGTCCTTTGCAATTTTACTCGTGTCTTAGAGTTTTTTTTTTTTTTTACCTCTAGAATTTCTTGGGAGAAGAATTTAAAGAGATAAAAACTTGAGAAGAGATTGATTAAAAATATTTCACCGTCTCTCTCGTTATCTATAATGAAGATGATAGATAGTGGTCACAGAATTGAGGAGAGGATACATTTCACAGTCACAGATTTTAAATATAGGCCCCTCCCATCTCACTGCATTTCCAAATTACAACTCAGACTTGAAGATGAGTCCGTGCAACTCCTCTCTCACCAACACCTAACCAGATCAATTCCCACCACACCGACCTAACCTCTTGTTTTTGTTTTTATTGTTTGGTTTTGTGCTCTGATTTTTAATTCAGCACTCAACGGAGTTCCCTTGCGTGGGTGAACGGCGCTGTTGAACTTCAAACCTCACATTTGGAGAAAGCTTTAAGCAAACGGTGAAAACGACACTTGGGTTTAGAATAGACGCAAATCTCTACTCACAAGCAATTTTATTTTTATGCAAAAATATTCTCGTACGACAACTTGCGCTGTATACGAATGAACAAGCAACATTATTATGCTTTAAGAATTAGTGAGATAATATATTGGGTTTCTTATTATGAAGGACGAAGTTGAGGAAATTAAATGCCACTCCACTCAATTACGGGTGTGTTTGAGAGAGAAAGAAGTTTCGTTAGAAAAAGGAGTTTACAAATTTCTAGATGATTTTGTAGATTTTAAAATGAATTTTATGGATTTCAAGATATTTTTACGAGCTTTAAGATAGTTTTATCTCAACTTACGTGTACCGTTTTGAAAATAGAGTTCCCAAACAAGCCCTACATTGTTAACAGGGTTGTCCTTGATGTATATTTAAACCTTATTCTTTTATTGTGGGGTCAGGAATTGATACGGATCTGGATACTCTTCAAGTACTCTTCAAACTTAGTGGTGAGCATTCGATTTTAATTTTAAAGCTGTTGGCAAGAAAAGATTTACACTAAGCCAATAATTGTGCAGTTACTCTAATAAACACTCGTACGTACTCATAGATGAACATCAATATATTAGTGTTCATGGATGTTGAATAATCTGATTTATGATGAATTGGAGTCGAAAAGCAGGACTGAAAAAAGTGTTTGCTGATAATTGAGGTGAGTTTTGGGGGCCACAGGAAGATGATTTTGGGTTCCTGAGGCTGAGATGTGAGAATCGTGGAGAGAAGAAAGAGACAGATCAGTTAAAGGGACAAGCAAGATTGTCTGATTTGCAAAGGAGTCACGTAGTATAGTAGTAGTAATAGTAATCTTCTTCTTCTCTCATGACATGACATGGCTCCCCATGCCAACACTCTTAAAGTTGTCTGATTTTGGTTGGAATATGCATTGTTGACGATGAAAGGATAATTGACAGCGAAAAGCAAATTAAAGTATTGGAAAGACTTTTTTTTGCTTTTTGGGTGGAAATCCATTTCTCTCCCTTCTCTTTACTTTTGCCTTCCCACCTTTCTTTCCTTTATAAAAAAACAGGAAATAAGGGAGTGGGATGGGAGTTGCATGTCAGAGTTTATTTGTAGCTTAGAATATGTTAGCAGAAAAAAGTTTACGAATTCCGAGATAGTTTTAAAAATATCAAAATACTTTTTACGAATTTGAAGATTTTTTTGTCTTAACTTACGTATACCGTTGGAAAGAAGTTTTTCCAAATATGCACTTTATTATGTAATTCTGAGGGGGATTACACTTAACCCCTATGGAAGAAATTGATGCGCTATTAAATAATGAAATTAATATTTTAAATAAAATTAAACTTAACGATAAAAATACTAATTTATATGTCAGGAACTAATGAGAAAAAATTAAGAAAGTAAAAATTGCAATTTTCTAATGGCATTATAAAACGTGATGCCAAACAAGGGCGAGTATTTTCTTCTCCTCTCGGCAAAAAAAGAAAAAGAAAAAGTATTTTCTTCGCCACCGACTCGAGATATCAAAATGACTCCATACGCGGGGTCCTACACCGCTTATATATCCAATCACATCGCACTGTGTTGCCACGCTGGCACGGCTCAACCATGCATAAATTTTCTTCCCCTTTGATTTATATATACTATTGGGTGTGTGAGATTTGATATTAAGGTGAGATAAAAAGGGTCCATTATCCATGAGCATGGATGCGTATATGAAAAACCTCGATAAATATTTTTAACTAATTTATTTACCTTATAAATTAATATCTAATTTAATTTAACGAGTTATAATTAAGTAATTTATTTAACTTTTAATTTTTCAAAAATCATCATATAGGTAGCATATATTACTTTATTTGATATATCTTTGTATAATAAAATAATTTTGTTTTTAGCCTAGGAGAGTTGGTCCGACTGGTTGACAAGGGGAAAGTAAGGCGTCGCATACTCGTCAGATCTTGGGCTCGAACTCTGGAAAATCCCTCACGAGACGATCCCGGATTAGTCTGGGTTCGAAACGATCCAGGACACCGGAAAATTTTCTCTCACTCAAAAAAAATAATTTTGTTTTCAGGCACAAGTGTTATCGAATGCAAACTTATTCAAAATATTATTGATAATTTAAATGTGAACATTCTCACATTAGGTATTTAAACCTGGGTTTCCGTGGTGTGCAGTCCACAATTTTTTTGTTCAACATATATATATTCTCATTCTAGATGTTGGAGCTAATTTCTTGTAACTTAATAAATCAATATTTATATATTCACTATCAGATATGTTCACATTTAGTTTTAGATTATGCCTAAAATATGATTCCCTCCCCCGAGTGGACACCCTATGTTTAGAAAAAAAAATGACAGGCATGCATTATATATTTAACCTTATTTTATGCTTTTTATATTTATTATATAATGGACAATCATTCAATTCGATTTATAGAGTAGATAGGCAAATTTCGTGTTCTATCTATAAGCCACCCCATCAATTTTTACGTAGACATACAATTTTACATTTAATTTATCATTAAAATATATATTAAATATGGATAAAATTAAAAATTTATTACTTTTAATACAGAGTCAATGAGATTTAGTATTTTACTTGATTTATATAAAATATGTTAAAAATAATTTATAAATAAGATACATATTAATGATAAATTAAATGTTAAAAATAATTTATAAATAAGATACAGTTATTATTAACAACTCTAGGAACTTTTTCATAAATAACTTCCTTTTCAAGGACGTTACAATAAATTTCCTTTTTTAGTTGAAATTCATTATTACCACGAAAATTAACGGTGCTTTTAGATTCTCAATGTCTAATAATATCGCATATGTTATTCTTAAATTAACTTAAATAATTTCCCTCTCGTACATTATTATACACAGAAATAAGTTATGTTGCACAATGTAATCTTGAATGTAAAAAAAAATGAATAACTAAATCATGTGAGTTGACGAGTACAATTAATATTGATAAAATAATAAATAAAAAAATCGATATGAAGATCATTATTATTAGGTCCTTAGACTTTTTTTTCACTTAGAGCTTGTTTGAAAACAGACTCTACTGTCTTGAAAAAATTTAGGCATTGCGATAAAATCTAGGTTTTGAGGTCAAACCTATGTTTTGAAACTAAACCTCAGTTTGAAACCTACATTTTCTCTTTCTTACTTTTTCCTCTTTTCTCTTTCCTATTTTTTCTTTCTTTCTCTTTTCTACTTTCCTCTTTCTTACCCACTTTTTTGCCTTAGCGTCCGTAAAAGCTAATAACTTCCCAAACATAAATCACTTTTCAAAACCTAGGTTTTGTCTCGGAATCTGTAAAGGCTATTTTCCAAAATCTACTCTCCAAAACCTAGGTTTTACCTCGGAATCTATAAAAGTTATTTTTAACTATACATCCAAACAAGCTCTTAATTTTAAGTAGGTCCTTCGACTTCCCCCCTTTATTAGATCTTATTAGTAGGTTCTCACATGTTCACACCAACTCATCTACAAATTTTATCATTGTAAATCACATCCATTCTTGTATAACCACGTGTATCTTAGTACCCTCATCTTAGCGAACTCATTTTATGCTTATGTTGCCCATTCAAGACCCAACATTCATTAACATATAGCAATGTTGGCCTTATGGTCGTAAATAAAACTTTCTTTTTGCTCTAAGAAGCACTTTTTGAACACAAATAATTCTACTCTTCATTTGCACCATCCAAATTAAATTATATAATTAACATCACCATCAATTTGTATAATTGATTCCAAATATCTAAACTTTATCACTCGTTGAATGATTTGGTTCCCAAATGCCATCTCTAAATCACTTATAGCTTGTCTTTTATTAAAATTTAAATGCATGTATTCTGTTTTGTTGCTACTCAGATGAAAACCCTTGACTCTAAACCCTTTCTCCAAATCTCAAGTTTAAAGTTAATATCTTCCCTTAACTTGACCGAAAGAACAATATTATCAGTAAAGAGCTGACACTCGGGAGCACTTCTCAAATAGGTTCAGTTAAAAAATATAGTACTATATTAAATAAATAAGAGTTAAAAAATATAAATTGAACAGCAAAAAGTTAAAGGGTCCATTTAAAAAGTCCAAAGACCTTACTTTAAATTTAAAATAGAGCGAAATTATATAACCTCTAGAATAATAATTTTTTAACAATGAATAGGGTAGATATTTTTTTTAAAGAAAATGCTTTCAAATCCCCGCTGGTTCCAGTACTAAAAGGGTTTTTTTTTGGCCAACAGTACTAAAAGGGTTTAGAGGAATAGATATTAATTAATAATATAGTAGATATAGATAATAATATAGATGTCTTTTATATGACAGTAATATAGATGCCATATGGAATACAGAAGTCAAAAGAAATTAATTGACACAGCAAATAAATATGTATATTTTGAAGTTCTTTCCGTTTTTGCCCACTTCCCCTTTATCCAGCTCAGGTAGTGGATGCATTTTTTTATCTTCATAATAATTTTCTCTAAAACTGATTCCATGTTGATCTAATGCAATGGTGCATCACATCTCCCAAAGGCCAGGAAATAATTTTGTTCATTGCCAACAGCCAATGGGTGAATAATAATGATAACAATAGTAATTAAAAGAGTAAAATCTTTTCCATCAAATGGTTATTGCGTTGCTGATTTGGTGGTCACTTCGTGGGTGTTTGGGAATCCGTTTTGAGAGTTTTATTTTACACAAATAAAGCCATATGAATTTGGTATTTATAGTTCAAAAAAAAGGGAAAGGGTTGAAAGGGTGAGGCGGCCACATGAGGGTTGGTAGGGGTGAGAATATGTCAGGCTTCTATGAGGTATCCTACGGTCTGGCCTATTTCCATACCTAGGGGCACGCAAGGATAGACATCAAAATAACAAAAGAGAGAGTAAAAAAAAATAGATGTCAGGAAGACCTAGAAAAAAGCTTTTTTCATCCCACAACTTGACAAAAAATATCATGTAAGATTTATTTTATGAAATATAGATTCCACTATAAATCAATCATATTTTGTATTGAATGTTGGAGGTAATATTTATTTTCCGTTCACTTATTTTGGTGTGAACTATAATTTTCTAATATGCAAAATGACCTCCTCAAATATTATTTAAATTTGTGGGTGAGCTCATTTTGGGGGTTGGAGTGCATGCTTTTGCATATTTGATGAGTCAATTACTTTCTTCTGGTCCATCTCTATGCATGTTTGGATCATTTTATACGAGCATGGACAAAATTTTGTTCATATATTTATCTTCCATAACCTAAGTCATATGAAAGCAATTGTTATCTCTCTTTTATTACTGGTTTGGTGTGTGTACATATATATGCAGATAGTGGAAGTTAGGTAGACAATTAGAAACAAATTATGAGGGTGGATGCAGATTTGACATGCACCAATCGATATTATCACAAAGGAAGTAGGTTTTCATCTAACTTGTAGAATTTTCCTTGCTTCCATGTCTGTCATAACATTAAAAACAGGATCAAACCCGACTAATTTAACTTGTGATCAGTCTTTTTGCTATTATGATCATAAAGGGTCCGTTTGGCAATGTAATAGAGAATACCATTTACGAGGTAAATGTGTGAAAAGATTATCTCGTTTTACGGAAAATACTGTTGAACGCATGTTTGACTTTTCCAAACACGTCAAACTCCCAAAATTTGTCTTCAACCAGTTTAACCTTTTCATTACTATTATTGTTGTTGTTTTGACATGTTCCTCTGAGGATTAAATGGAACTTTCATGAGCCAAATGTACTATTCATAATATAAAATCAGTTGATTTTTTATTTGGAGAGATTGATTATGCTTAATACATTAATTTATATAGATTTAAGCAACAAAATCTATGATTTTAAAATAACAATTGTAATCTCCTTGCCTAGCTGCCTCATGGTATTAAACAGCAAACACTTTACTTAAAGTGTCCTTTAAACACAGGACCCTGTGAGGGCCATGGATGAGTAGCAGTGGCGTTCCAGGGAATCAGAGCAGCGAGGTAACTTTTTTATTTTCAAGCAAATGACAACAAATTTACTAGTATGAATAATTTGAATGGATTTAAATATTAAATATCAGTAGATGCATAATAAAAATCTAATAGTTATTTATATATAATAAATAAATTTCAATAAGGGCATTTGCCCACACTCACGTTCACCACTTATGAGTAGGTTCTTTCCAAAGAATCATAAAAAACTTATTTTTATCCGGAAATACTCAAGTTTGTTCTTTCCTTAGTAAAATCACTTGTTCTCTGTGAAATATTTACAAAAAATTGAGTTTAGAGGTATTAAATTTTCTAGAAAGGGCACTTGATCAATAACGTTTTCTGAAATTTTCAAATAATCCACGTAAATATAAAAAAATCTACTGTTAAAAATAGGTGTGGTTTTTCTGGCCAAGAAATTGTCATGATTTTTTTAAATATTTTAATTCAATAATATATTTTTAAAAATATAAATATCAAAATAAATTGCTGAATATACAATCTTTTTTTCATATAAAAAGGCTCACCCCCTTACGCTACGGCCAATAAAAAAATTATGTTCCTTTTACGTTAGCCCACCCCCTTCTCGTATTCCTACCAAACAGCACACGACGCGCCCTTCCTGACTTTCTTCGAGGGGTCTCTGAATTTGACTGATTTTCACTCATATAATGCTAGAAAAACGAAACGGGTATAAAAAAACAAAAAAATTGTTTTATAATGTCGAGGTGATATGGTTCAGCAGGTTCATGCGAATTTAAATTCGGACAAAATTCTAAAAATATCTTGATAGAAGAATGAGAAAGAAATGAACTTTGACTGTTACAGCTTGCTCTCCTCCTCATTATAGCGCCCCGTACAGGTACAGGAATCCACAGCGGTTTTTCTCCCTGGGTTCTGCATCGCTTCTCTCTGTAGATTTGCTGCTGGTCGCCCTTGTTGTTGGGTATTGCTCGTTGCTTTCTTGGGTCCAAGGAATCTGTGGTCAGAAATCAAATCTGTATAAGCATCTTCAACCCGTAGATATCCTCCTGTCATTGGACACTCTATCCGCTTAGTTGTACCAGCTATCTCGGTTTATGCACCGAGTTTACCTCTCCGGCTCTTGATTTTTGAATGGTCTTTTAGAGATAGATAGAGAGTCGAGATGGCGGAGAAGTCTGAAGTGTTGGAGGCTGTTTTGAAGGAAGTTGTGGATTTGGTAATAGATCTGAATGGCTTTGAGCTCGTGGCGATTACGGGTGTTTTCGCTTTCAGCTTGGTCGGTATTTTGATTTTGATTTTTTTCTTTGAATGCAGGAAAACATACCCATTGAGGAGGTGTTTGAGAATCTGAGATGTAGCAGGGAAGGTCTCACCTCTGATGCTGCTGAAGAGAGACTGACCATCTTTGGCCACAACAAGCTTGAGGAGAAAAAGGTTTAGTCTTCATCTAAGCTCCTTGCCTTCTCCAAGCAATCTCATTCAGAATGTTGAGTGAATGTGTTTGTGTGTTTTTAATTTTTATTTCTCGGGAAACTTTCAGGAGAGCAAATTTTTGAAGTTCTTGGGATTTATGTGGAATCCTCTGTCTTGGGTGATGGAGGCTGCTGCTATAATGGCAATAGCTCTTGCCAATGGTGGGGTGAGTATATTACCCAAGTCCCAGTGTGAAATTTAATGATTTGTGATAATTTAATCCTTCCTCACAATTTTAATGCAGGGGAAGCCTCCTGACTGGCAAGATTTTGTGGGTATCATTACGCTGCTGATAATCAACTCAACTATCAGTTTCATCGAGGAGAACAATGCGGGTAATGCTGCAGCTGCTCTCATGGCTCGCCTCGCTCCAAAAGCAAAGGTGTCAAATTTAACTAATGGTTGTTTTATACATTTCATATCACGGACGAATTACTAGTTGCTTTGGATGTCTTTAGCAGCTTAATATTTATGTGAATTTGACATTGGTGCAGTAAAATTTGTGCTCTGGGTTCATCTCGCTTCTCTCCCCTGTATTCCTTGTCCTGCTAAGTTTCTTTTCATATGTCTACGTTGCATAGGTTCTTAGAGATGGCAGGTGGAACGAGCAAGATGCCTCGGTTCTGGTTCCTGGGGACATAATCAGTATTAAACTTGGGGATATTATACCAGCTGATGCACGTCTACTCGAAGGGGATCCATTGAAAATTGATCAAGTGGGTTCTCTGAAAGTTTTGATTTGAGTATAATTAAACTTTTACTGTGTTATCCTTAAGCATGCATGCCAAATGGGTCAATTACAGCCTTCTTTCCCCTTGTTCTTCTATGATTCGTGCTTTTCAGTCTGCTCTTACTGGAGAGTCCTTGCCAGTTACTAAGGGACCTGGTGACGGTGTATATTCTGGTTCTACATGCAAACAAGGAGAGATTGAAGCTGTGGTCATTGCTACAGGTGTTCATACCTTTTTTGGGAAAGCTGCTCACCTTGTAGATACCACTAATCAAGTGGGTCACTTCCAAAAGGTAACACGATAGGACTAAGGAGGCACCTTTTTCTGCTCTTGAATTCCCAATTCATGTTTCAGAGTTCCTTTGTTTTTATGCATCATTTTATACAGGTCTTGACTGCAATTGGGAACTTCTGCATATGCTCAATTGCTTTGGGAATGATTATTGAAATTATTGTCATGTATCCCATCCAAGATCGAGAATATCGCCCTGGAATTGACAACCTTCTTGTACTTCTTATTGGAGGAATTCCAATTGCCATGCCCACTGTTCTATCTGTGACCATGGCCATTGGTTCTCATAGGTTATCTCAGCAGGTTGGTTAGATTCCTTGGCAAGTCTTGAGCATTCTGGTAATAT
>JANTPZ010083865.1:0-35615 GCA_025593235.1 Vachellia pachyceras
CAAAATAACATAAACAGTGAGCATTCCTTTCTTTCGTATGGAGATTGATCAACATGTTATCATTGACCAGGCTTTGACTCCCTTGCCCCGAATAAAAAAATTTTGTGCCCATAAATAGATAAATAAATTACGAGTCCCCTGTAATTTTTTATTACTTTTAAATTATTAAATCAGCCTGCAGCTTTATATCAACCAGTGAGAATAGAAGGCAGAAAATAATAAATCAGTGGGAAACATATTCCTGGGGTCATAACTCTCATGATAGATGACTCTTTTTTTGTTTGGTTCGGTGCCAATGCATAAAGAGTCCATGCAATAATGCTTTAAACAGATAAAAAGAAAAAAAGAAACACACAAAAGCACACATCATTCAACAGGGGCGTGTAATTGAAGTGCCCTGAATCAAATGCAGAAGTTGCATCATTCATCATTAGCCTCATTTTTAAATATGCCTCACACCTTGAAGTCTCCCCCAGTGACGGACTTTCTCAAGGATTCAAGATAAGTAGGGTCTAATCTGATCTGGTCTATTTATTAAAAAGGTCAAGGCCTATTTAAAGGTCTAATCGTATAAATAGGTCATGCCTATTTTATTGAAGACTGACCTGTAAACCTTCAAGCTGACCTGTTTATATATAAAATAAATATAATTATTTTTATATGATGCAAATAACATTTTTTCTATTTTTTTAATCCAAATTTTTATATTAAATACTTACATCCAATAAATGTAGTAGGCTTAAAGCCTACATTGAGGCCTTTTAAAGGTGTACAATAGTAGGTTTAAAGCTTACTTTGAGGCCTCCTTAGAGGTCTGCATTATATGTAGGCTTCTAAAAAGGCTTCAGACCTTACCAAGCCTTTCGAAGGCTCAGGCCTGAGCCTAAAAAGAAGGCTACATTCAGGCTCAGGCTTAGATTCAAACTCAATATTTTCATTACAAGCTCAGACCTATTTAATCAAAGTCTAGCCTAGCCTAACCTATTTACATGCCTAAATATAAGTGAGAGATTTATTCTTAATATATTCTAAAAAAAATTGAGCAAAAATTTAGTAGGTTCACAATTAACAAATGGGTTTGTGCAAAATAAATCACATAATATTAATATGTCTAATTTTCTGAAAGTCGGGAAGTGCAGCTGAACCCGCTGGCTACCATATAGATCCGCCTATGGTCTCCCCCCGCCCCAAAATCCAGTTCGATCAAATTAATTATTAATCTCCCTTTTCAGAAACCTAATTAGCGATGGATGGTCGATAATTAACTGGTCCTACTTCTTCCGCAATTAATTCATAAAAATAAAGCCTAAGCTTGTTGGTTCCTTTAATGCGCAGAAAAGCACTTCAAGATGAAAGCAATGCATTGGCACAAGATTCATGATGCGTAGTTATGCAGTACAGGCTATCCTCAAAGTCATATCATGATGGTCGTGATCTAAAATTGAAGAAGTACGTAGATGATGCCTTTTTCTTTTTTTCTGCACAACCATGCAACCTTTGCTAGATAAAAAAAAAAAAAAAAAGAAGTCCCATAACACTACTACATGCATTTTCAGCTTAAAATGTGTATGAATATGCAATAACCAACCAAGATATGTGGATTCAATTGGGGAATTAACTTATAGTTTATCAGATTGACAGTTCAAATTCCGCTGTAGATGTGAATACCTTATTAATGGCAACCCGTGGTTACCCTTGTAAATGTTCTCTTAGCTTAAAGTCATCCCCTAACGTTTGCACTTTTTTTTTTTTGGGGACAGAGCTCCTGTTTTAATCAGGCTGCAAGCCTATCTTTATCAGTAGTTTATATAGTATTAAACACTCAGCAACAGTCATTTGGGCCCTTCTTCTAGTTTACCCATGAAGCCCATTCTCATTTGCCCATTTAAATAAAGTTAACTGAGTCCAGGCCCAACGCTGCGTGGTGGAGATCGGGAGATTACTATTGTGAAAGATATTTTTCCCTTTTTTGTTAAAACAAGGGTCCATGAGAATATGAGTGAGTATATGTGTGTGTATATGTTGTATGAGTAAATTTTGGTAAAAGAGAAATTGAAAAGAAACTTTGGGTCACCGACGGGGGAGAAAGAGAAATTATGTTCATTGCCTTTAACGCAAGACGAACAAAAAGAACTGTATTGATGAATATTGACAAAATACTGAGAAACTCGAGTGTGTATTGTGTGGAAGATGGGAGGATTGCAGGGTATAGAAGGGAGTGGTGAGAAGTTGTAGAATGTGTATAATGTGAGAAAAGCAAAAATAAATAAGTGATATCTATCTCCTGTCGCACATCACTTGTCCAAGGGTCTTTAGGAATATGGGGAGCAAACGTTGGATCTGTGGATCTAACTGTCTCACTCAAAATCGGGAGATGAGGAAGATGAATACAACTTGTTGAAGAACCTCTATGTGTCCCCTTGATGCCTTACTGTTGGACTTTTCTATTAAGTCGTGTTTTCACATAGGCCTACAGTGTGTGTCTCAGTTTGAACTAACCCGAAGTCATTTTTTGGGCGTACATGCATATGGGATATTGTCTGAATACTAGATGTATATGGAGAAATACTTATATATTCCCGGAGGGTTACCTCATCCATATTCTGCCCAATAAAAATGTTTCAAGTGTCATTTATTGGAGATATCATATCCCATAATTTATCCTAATTATCTCTCTTTTTCCATAAACCATTATAATATATATTATAAATATATATTTATTATGGAAAAGAGAGATATTTAGAAGAAATTTATCGAATATGTAATCCACAATAAAAGGCAATTAAAATATTTTCATTAAGTAGAGTATGGACAACGTGATACTCCAAAAGCATGTAAGTATTTTTTATATGTATGACGCATTGCATCTTAACACCTGTTGATTCACACAATCCGTGATACTCCAGGAGCATGTAAGTATTTTTTATATGTATGACGCATTACATCTTAACACATGTCGATTCACACGATCCAGAGCGATTAATAGCCTCGCAGCTGCTATACATTTGCAAATCAAACACCACAGAAATTGGCTGCTAGGAATCTATCGTGGAAAGAGATTCCGTGTCAATCTTTCTATTTTTGAACATGATTCGCAATAGTCTTTTTTATTTGAAGGGAAGTTAAATGGCAAACACCCAATCAATGCAGAAAAGCCTGGGTACCATAATAATTAAAACGATCCCTTTTCATGATCTACAAAAACGACGACAGTTAAAATAAATAAATAATTCAAATCGGGGAAGCACGGATTATAATAGAGTAAGTAACCAAGAGTTAATAACAGTTAATAATAAACGGTTGTCCAACTTTGGATGGTACTGTTCATTGCAGATGATTACTTGAGAATCTAGTGAGAGGGTGGTTTTACTTAAGTGGACGTAAATATGTGAAAGGAGTTTTGTTTCGACTTATATGTAATGGGACACAAGGTACTTTCCAAACAAGCACTATGACCATGTTTAGAGCCACGTTTTAAAAAGTTAAACGTGTGTTCAATAGTGTTTTTTCGTAAAACGAGATGACCCTCTTAAGACATTTATCTCTTAAATGATAAAAGCACTTATCCACCGCGTTTCCAAACGGATCTATGGCAGAATTATTTAAGTAAGCTGCGTTATGGTTCTACGAAATTAAACAAGATAGGATGATATTGCGCGTATCCTAACAAATCTTAAAGTTGATATGCTGCTTTATCTTATATATAAGGGGCCGCATAAAAAAGATTTGACCAATTTGCTTCCCCATATATTTTTTTGGAATATCACCCCATTTAAATGTCTCATGAATAATTTATACCATCTTCCCGTTCGCTTATTTTAATAGGTTAAATGTATTATTTAAAAATATATTTATATCCATTAGTAGATTATATATTGATTTTAAGTTATATAAATCAATTTTTAAAAAATTAATAAATATAGATATTTTAAGATAATATATTTAGAATTCTTAAATTTTCAGGAGTGTTAAATAATGGGAGCACAGCATGATTAAATAAAATCGAACTTTGAGGGTCAAGTGGTGTCAAAACGCCAAGTCGTCCACTTTATCAAGAAGGAAGCAAAGCATTCATTGGATCTGCAAAAGCGGTAAGCGGCGTTGTCAGGGAAACTACCGTTTGATTATTGACTCTCAATTCGCTATTGAATCACCCACCTTGCATGTGGACCCGACCGTCATCTACCCTTCTCCATCTTCCAATTCAACGGTCTCGATTCCTTGAAACTCACTGTGATAAGATGTGCGTAAGAGTATCAGGTAATTTCTCGTTGGAGCTGAGTTTCTATTGAACATAGTCCACTGGTAAAAATTCTGTGCCAAATGTCACGGGATCATTACACTCTCTCTAAAAGTGGGTTTGATTGGGTGTGCAGCGCACCCACTTATATACCCAGCAATCACCTTAGGTCCATCCGATGCGGGGCATAACAGGCTCCCCCGCCCAATTCGGCGATGTCCTCGCATCGGACCACCACCACACGGACCGGCCCTTGAGGTTATGCTCTGATACTACTTATCACGGGGTCATTACCCTCTCCCCAAAAACCGGCTCGATGGGGTGTGCAGTGCACCCGCTTATATACCCAGCAATCACCTCAGGTCCATCCGGCGTAACACAAAGTGTCCGTTTGGTAAAGTGGTGGAGAAGTACTTATGGGCTTATTCACACAAGCCGAGGCAAATATGTGGAGGAGATTGTCTCGTTTTGCGGAAAAACACTGTTGAACGTACTTATGGGTATAAGTGGAGAGTTACCAAACAAGCCCTAAGCATATGGTTTACATGTCAATGCGAGTTTCTTTCCTCTCTTCTCTATCCAGTTTTTTTCTTTTTTTTTTCTAGCGTAATACGTTATCACTGGTTTCAAGAAAGCCGAGAAAAAAAAACTATGGTTATTGTTTTTTAAAATTTTAAGAACCACCACACAGTAGTATTGAATAGACCACCTCCTATCTCATTAATTAAATTGGCTTCCTACAAAAATATTAATACAAAATATATCATTTTGTTTTTCGGTGAAAATTTGTTTTGAAGGGGGTTGGGCTCACCCACGATCCAAGGGCAGGGCACCTAACTCATGATCTATTGGACTTGTCCCTATGACTCCTGAAGCAAGCTAAGCAAACCTTTTGATCTGGCTATACAGGTAGATCAACTTAATTTCACTTAACTACAGAGATGTCTCCCCAAACGTCCCGACTGGAGCCACAATTAATTGACCTTCTCCGGGATCGAACCCTCTCCTTTTTTAGTGAGAGTATTGACCCAATCCCTTCACCAGTTAAACTCACGGACGATGGGTAATAGAAAAAAATTCAATTATAGAAAATATATCTTTCACCCTTAAAAATATTTGCCCTCTTTCTGAGCTGTTGGATTGGGTGCTGTCCCTCCATTGACTCTTAATAAAAATTCAATAAATTATTTGAAAGGATGGTATTTTCAAATTTGTTAATGATTGGACACTACCCCTCATCATTATGTCAAGAGTTAATTAATAAATTATTGTTTTGAGTTATTTTCATTAAAAAAATTTAATCGCCAGAGAGAAAACTAAGAGAGTAATTGAGGAACATGGGATACAGTTTGGGCGTCCTGAGGGTCGGATGGCTATTTTGGTAATTATGGTGCGAGCCTGCAAGAGGTCGCAGAGATGCGGACGCCATTTGAACGTTCTCACAACTATAGCTCAATGTGAAAGTGCGTAAAATTAAAACCAAGAGCCAAAACCCCAGTGGCCGAAAGGAACATTTACTTGCTATTGCAAGATAAATTCTTCTTTTCTTGTGATTTTGTTCCTCCTCTCGCAGGTACGAATTAAATCTGTTATTTCTACATCTCATTCTCTCCCCTTCTCTGCGGCCTTTCCCCTCCAAAGATTCCCACTCCAACTCTATATTGTCTCAGGTTTGAATTTAAAATTAATTCCTTTGTTTTCTATATTTATATGCTCAATTGCTCTGGTTTTGATTTATATGATTGTTCCCCCTATGTGGAAGCCGCTTTCTTCCGTTGAAATATTGGGGAAATTAAATTGTTTACGTCTTTTTTGGATACAATTGATGAATAGTATTATTCTCTTCTGCTGGCATAATCACACAAAAGTTATGAGGAAACATACCATGGGATCTTGGACAGTTAATTTCTATATTATGTGTATGCTAAATCAGATCCGTGATAGAAACAACTTGGTAAATGTTGCTAATTTCCTATTAGGTAGCCATATTAGCCCTTTTGTGATGGGCTAAAAGGGGAGGAAATCGGATTGAACAATCATGGAAATTTTAATGATAGGGTGCGATTTGGTATTTTGTTGGTCTTGAACAATTTCTGTGCTTCTGCCTTTGAATGGTGTTGTAATATATTTGCGTTTGTTTATTTGTTTGTGCGTGAGAACAGATGGTAAGGGGGGGAAAGGTTGGTGGCAAACGCAATTTCAGAAAAAGGGTTCGGTCAAAAGAAGGGGGTTCTGATGATTCGGATGAGGACTATGTGGTTCCATATGAAGATAGAGAATTCTCTGATTGTTCGGAGGATTCATTGTCTTCTTTGGATGGATGTGAATCCGAGGACAGTTTTGATAACTTTGTAGACTATGAGGAGGAGGAAATTGAAGTAAGGAGGAAATTCAATAGATCCAAAACAAAAAATGGCATTTGTGGTAGGCAGAAAATTGGCAGGAAACCCTCACAACAGAGAGGAAGGATAACTTATTCACATCGGCTAGAAGGAGATGAAGAAGAACAAGATGACAAAGAAGAAGAACAAGAACAAGAAGGGGAACATCATGAAGAGACAGCTGAATATGAGGAAGATGATACTGATGAAGATTTTGACTGTGACGAGGATGAGGAATTTACACCTGAGGAAGAAATAAAGGTGAGAAAGAAGACAAGTAATGGCATAAAAATGGGCAAGGTTGTGCAGAAGCATACCTCTGTAACTTACACCAGAGTTCGTAAAAGAAGAAAGAATTCTAGAGCTGCAAGGAAGCCTTTGAGAAAGAAGAGAAGAAAGAATGGAGGGTTGAGGAGGAAAGCAAAGTCTGATGATGAGGGTGATTTTATAGATAGTGGTACTACCATCAGAACCAAGAGTAAGAAGAAACCAGGACGAAAAAGGAGAAGACTAATCATTGATTCAGATTCGTACTCAGATTGTGTGTCTTCTAGATTATCTGATTATGAGTATACCATCTCTGAGGAAGAGAGAGAACAGGTGAGAGAAGCTGAGGAATTGTGTGGAAGTTTGAGAACTAATTTGAGGAGTTCATGCCCTCTGACAAAAAAGGAAGAGGATGCAGTCTGTGAAGATCTACATCAGCAAAGAAAGCCTCCAGCCCGGAAAGGTAAGGAAAAGATAGAGGAACATCGAGGGAGAAAGGGCAAGGACAAGGTAGAGGATTTAAAAAGCGAGCCAGGAAAGCAGGTGTGTGGAATTTGTCTCTCTGAAGAAGATAAAAGGAGAGTAAGGGGAGTACTAGATTGTTGCACACACTTTTTTTGTTTTGCTTGCATTATGGAGTGGGCAAAAGTAGAATCTCGCTGCCCTTTGTGCAAGCAAAGATTTAAAACAATCAGTAAGCCTGCACGATCAACAACAGCAGGGGTTGATTTGAGAGGATCAGTTATACAAGTCCCTGAACGTGATCAGGTATCCAAATTATTCCCCAGCCCCTTTGTTTAAGGTTTTTTACTTTGTCCAACTGGCTGCCCTAGTTGATGAAGGATTAATTTTGTTATGCAGGTTTATCAGCCCTCCGAAGAAGAACTAAGGAGCTATATTGATCCATATGAGTATGTAATTTGTTCAGAATGTCATCAAGGTGGAGACGATGACCTCATGTTACTGTGTGATCTCTGCGACTCTCCTGCACATACATATTGTGTTGGTCTGGGTCGTGAAGTACCTGAAGGCAATTGGTATTGTGATGGTTGTAGGCCAGTTGCTTTGGGATCTTCAAGTTCTCACGTTCAGGAAGGTGTGGCTGATTCAAGGGCAACAACAGTTCAGAGCCTACCTGGTAGACCATCACCTGCTGTACATGCAAGAGAAACTATTGATCTCAACTTGATATCTTCACCGCGTGCTGCATATAGTCAAGGATTTGGGAATTTTTCTTCTAGATTTGCTGGTAGAAGCATTGAAGGAGCTTCTCCAGTGTCTGGAGGAGGGGCACCGACTTTATCCGAGAGACGTTGGATACACCGTCAAATTCAACAATTACTTTCAATGGACAGAATGACTTCTGCCATTGGTCGATCTAATGGAATTTCAGCTACCAATGCAGCTAGTAACCTATATGGATCTCAAAATGATCAAAGTAGGGTAACAACGACCCAAGACACCAGGACACAGAATGTGGGAACATCGTCATATCACTCATTTTTTGAGGAAAGATTATGCAACAGTACGTCCCCACTAATGCAGAATGGGGATCATTTCTCTATGAGAATAAGCAATTCAAGAAGGCCAGTGGTTCAAGATTCAACTTCATTTACCAACAGAGCTTTGAATGGGGCGTTTTGGCCTGGTCTTGTTGGGACCCCTTGTGTATCAGATTATGAACAAGTCCATCAGCGTAGCAGCAGTTCACACGTTGTTGCTGATGGTAGCATGTCCCCTGCTATTAGAGAAGAGAGTAACTTTCACATAGTAAAGGAACAATTGTCATCACTGGTTAAACGCCACCTTATGGGCTTTTCACAAAATATTGATTTAGGTATGTGACTTTTCTTCCATTAGCTTGAAACAGTTCATTTCTACAAATTTTTTCCTGCCCGCACTTTGCCACATCTAGGAATGAAAATTATGGGTAAAAGTAATTATATGAATGTGAAACATAGTAGAATTTTCTTTTTTTGGTTGGAGTGATGAATTTGGGGGAGAATATCTGTACCTTATACCAACATTAATATGAACTGAACTTGTTTTATTTTAACATTAACAATTTATGCTTCTTCTAATAACATCCTCCCTCACAGACAGAGAAAGAGAAACAGAGTGCATATTATGGATGGATATGTTCTTTACAGTTTTCATTTCGCATCAAATGTTCCCTGTCCTTTCATTGTCCTCATGCTTTTCCATTGGCTTGTTTCAGGCAACAGTACCATCAAGGACATTGCAAGGATTTCTCTGAACACCATACTGGCAGCTTGTGGTCTTGAGCACAAGAAGAGCGAGGTCTGCGTTGTGCCTCCTCCTTCAGCCTGTCCCCACATTGAACTAATGGCTGGTGGGCAGACGAGTCTGATTAAAGGTTGCTGTTCTACTTGCTTTGATTCTTTTGTAGGAGACGTGGTTAAGAGGATCATGGACACAAGAATGTCGCAGTGGTTGCGACTAGGCCTTTAAGCATTATTGCATTGTGTCCTGGGGGTCACCTTTTTTTGTCAGTAGTTAAGGAAGACAAGAATGTGTCATTCACCTGTTTATATGAATATGATTCACTAACTTAATTTATTGGGGACAGATACCTGTATTGGGTGCTCATTCAGAAATCAATCAAAAATAAGCTTGAGTGTTCATCCTTGCTTGTCATACTAGTGATAGTGATTACTTTGGGTTTAGGCGAAAGCCATGTTGAACCGAATATTTAAAAGAACTCTAGTTCCTTTATTTTATGACTTGATGATCAGCCATTTTAGCCACAAAAGAGGTGAACTTATTGTTGACCTCTATTATCGAGTGTGTGTTCTATTTTCGTTCTCTTTCACATAAGAAGTATGATCTTCTGTTGGTGCAGAAGATGCCCTCCACTATCTTCTAGGAAAGGAGAAGGGAAAATGACCCTGTAAGACTGCCTATACTTCTATACTTTCTTGAACAGAAAGTAAATGAAAAATACTTGAGAATTTTTCTATACTTCTCTCTTGTATTATGTTCGATGTTGGCCAGTCGAAAGCATTAGCTTTGTCGTTGTTAAACAATGAAACTGCTATCCTCAAGAACCAGTAAAAAAAACAGAAAGAATACAACGATAAATTAGTTACATTTATTCCAATTTTTTGTCATTATAAGTAATAAGTTACTTAGGTGTGAAATTGCAATTCCTCTATGAATCAGATAAAAAGCTCAAACGAAAACAAGTGAAATCAAAATAGAATCAGAATGACACAACCCTATTATTTAATAAGAATAAAAAATAATAATTTTGGTCGCTAGCTTGATCTGCTCTTTCCTCGTCATGTTTTGTTAACGGCTAAGCCAATGAGATTAAAATAGGAGAACAGTAGAGTTTGTAACATTTTGAACGGGTTCTTCGCTTCAGTGACGACATGAAAAAAAGTACAGATTCTGCTGACGAAGCTGCGCGCTTTTCACCCCTTCTACGCACTCCTACTCTTTTAGTCAGAAAAATATCTTTTTGTCCCATTTAATTTTTTTCCGATATATTGAGCTACACCGTTACTAGACATTGACTTTATTTGGTAAAGGTTTTCAGGAGTCTAAAAACACGTTCAACAGTATTTTTTCGTAAAATAAGATAATCTCCTTCACATATTTACCTCGACTTACGTAAAAATACTTCTCCACCGTTTTTTCAAACGAGCACATTATTTTCTCCCCGAGTGAGAACGTGAAATATGTCTGGATATCCTTTATTTTGATAGCAGTAGTTGTGTTATTGTATTTGTATTGAGTCTCCACCACATTGAGAGAAAAAAAGTGTGCTAGCTCAACCGGGTGAATTTCCCCACAATTGTATGCTACATTGAGATGAACTGTATAGTTGTTATTAAACTCTAAAATTGAAGCTCATCATCGGAATTAGGAAAAGTTCTAGTCTTTCTGAAAGTGCAAAACTCGACCTGAACTGTTGATGCAATGAAGACTAAAGAAGACCATAGAATGAAGCAGAACGGATTATTCGTATCAGAAAAACCCCTTGAATGCTAGGCTCTGATTTCCTATAAACCACAAGCCTCGAAAACTTGAGGGCCCACGGTTAGTTGTAACGTTCCAAGTTGAATTATTTAGCTTGTAGTCTAGAATTTGTTTAATGGTCTTCGTTCCACTATATCAGCGGTGGGCACAGCTACTCCTCCGGTTTGTCGTGCAGTTCACCTGCTGCGTTTTTTTTCTTTGGTTCTACCAGAAAAAAGTCCATTATGTCGCTTCGTTGTTAGCCCTCAAGTTCCTACGAATTTGAAGTGTCCTGTACTTTTTTCAGCTATACCGACATCACACAATACAAACGGCAGAATTTTTTCTTATTCTTTCAAGCTTTATGACCTGAAAAATAAAAGGATAATATGGGACTTATTTACCTGAAAGCTATGGTTCACATGCAACATGCATATGTTACACTCTCTTGCTGCACCTTATTTCATTCTCTGATGGAAGACTTGCTAGGCACATCCTCAATTGAAGGTAAACTCGTTCTAAATTAAGGCCTACCGTAGCATCGGGATGACAAACTCCCTTCAAAACTGCCATCAAGTATAGAGCCCAGCAGTAGCCCTTGGACAAACTCGCATCTTTCTGCTTTCTCTTTTTTGTTTTTGACGGACAGGGCAGAGGCCTCCAGATTTATGAACAGAAATATCAGAAAGTCAGATACAAAAAGGACAAACAAAAGTAATATTATACATACAGGTGCAACACATATCCTCCTAACAAGGAACAATGCCTTGTTGTGAGAATTTTTTTCAAAAAACATATAAATGTTTCCCCAGCCCCTCTACCAATTCTCAGATAGGTGTCTGTGTGGGTTTTTTGGTTGGGGGGGGGGGGGGGGGGGGGGAGCAGAAGAAGCATGGCAAAGAGGGAAAAGAGGATAACTACTTTGGTGAGGAAGGCAGAGCAAATAAACCAAACTGGCAAGGGAAAATTATTTGGCGTCAGCGTATAATAATCATACAGGATTACAGGGAGTTTTTATCTGCTTACATCATATCACATTCACATTCATGATCCTACAAGATACTTTGTGAGAAATATGAATGCAAAACAAAGAGAAACAGATAGAAAAGGCAGGGGTTGTTTGGACAGAGAGGCTCACACCATGGTACTGATACATCATTTTTACTTTATCGCAGCACTTCCCCCTTTTTTCACGAGTCTCAGAATTCAAAGAAAGCTAGATGCTGTATAGTGTATACTTGTGTTAATGACATTGACAAACCTAGACCACAAAAGGAACTCTGAAGTTTTAACACAGTTTAAGGCACTGGATTTAAGCAGGAGGTTATTAGTCTAAATCCTATTCCAGTTCATGCCTGATATAAAAGCTATGTTCTACACAGTTTTTGTTATTTAAGATACCAGAATGGTAAAGGCCCCCTGTTAGGGGCATCGATCAACCTCCACCACACCCCCCGCCCCAAAAAAAAAAAACACCATCACAAAGGACAGGCTGATTCTGACATGCGATAAAACTATAATTCGTATGAGTACACGTGATGCATCTAAATATCAATAATATAGGTTTTCAAGGCACAAGGCGCTCCAAGGTTCCCAGGGAATCTAGAAAACCAAGCACAAGAGATGAAGAAAACGGCCTCCTTTAAACAGCAGCAGGATGCCTGGAATTTGCAATAATAACATATCAATGTTTTACAAGGCCTAAATTATCCATAGCCTCAGATGGATACAATGAGATGTCAACACATACAGAGATACTATCACAAAATTTGAATAGGTGAACTTTATTTCTTTATTGCAGCTATTATTATTTCAAAAATTGAAAACTGCAGCAAACATACCCTCTTGCTACAATCTTATCCAAGCCTTCCTTGGCTGGCCTTCTCTCAGTAGGAAGTCGAGGCTGAGAACTAACAGCTTCATCAGGCAGAGGCAATATAAATGATGACAACAATGGATCAGGTTCTGCATTAGACAAAGATACAAAAGATGAGGACCCTACAAATAGGGATTGCAAATTTCCTCCTCGCAGCTCCTTCCTCAGCAAAGATAGTGCTGAATACAATCCACTTTTACACAATTTCCTCTTGCAGTGCATGTACTCACGTGTTAAGGACACATGGGAAGCAATATTAGGAGAATTCTAAGAAAGACATTTAATTGAAACAACAGAAAAGTTTCTGAAGTCTGTATTTTAAGAAAGACGCTGAATTGAGACAACCAAAAAGTCTCTGAAGTCAGTATTCAAACACATTTGTTTTGATATATTTGCAACATAATTATGAATCAATAAATCAGAATTGTTTTGTTCAAAATTAAGGCCAATAATACTTTTCCAAGGACTTACTTATTGGTGCATGACTGCATTAATGAAATTAAAACAGCAGTGTATAAATAAAACCATATCCTTAAGTGTCAAGATAGAAGAGTTGAGTTGGAAAGCATTTTTTTATTACCTTCTCATAACGAAAACTGTTAGAGACTGTCTAGCAAGCAAAATGGAATGGGAACAAAGGGAGAATAGAAAAAAAGAGAAAGAGATCTTGTGGATGGAAAATGTTCTTTAAGTCCGTGAATAAAAAAAGACAGTTATTATCAAGTAATAATATACCGAATATAATAGATATTACGTATCCCGGTATTATACTGCCATAAGGCAGACATACACTTTATAAAGCTTCAACTTTATGAAACAGGTCTGATAATGTAACAAAGGTGGACAAACAGAATGCTCAAGGACTTGTAAATAAGCGCAACTATCTTTGCTTCAATAAAAGTTGAATTTGAGAATCAGCACACAAAAAATACTAACTTAGAAGAAAAGGATTTCTTGAATATGCTTCCATGTCGTAGGGTTATGTGTGCAACCTTATCAACCTCTGCCCTCAATGAACAAACTGGGCATACCTGCATACAACATTTCTTTTACTCAACATCTTAGGAAGATAAAAATCTTTTTCCCAAGAGGAGAACCGTAATCTCATTTAAAAAAAATAACTTTTGATGAATCAGAAAGAAAAGATATATAGGAATCAGGCACCGTTTAAAAGACCATGTAACAGTAAATGCTAAATACTTCTGTATTTGTTAAAAAACGTTGTGGGCTACTTTTTAATTTTTGTTTTTTCTGTAAAGATATAGCGATGAGTTTTCCCTCTCTAGGATGCTCTTCATCAAGGTGGTAGCACAATCCAACAATATCGAAATACTCAGAGAACAAAATGGGCATAGAAACTCCTCACTGCTATCACCATCCCCTTCAATATCCTCAAAACCTGTGAACATATCTACATTGGAAGAATCTCCCATCAAAAAGAGCAATAGAGGAAACAATACAAACACTCAAGTCCTAAAACACCAAATCTGACAGATAAGAGAAGCCTAAAAATGAAGGGGCTGGCGAAAGACAATCTTTCTTCACAAAAAGCTTACCTCCAAATTCCAATAAGGCCAGAATAAAGACTGAGCATGATTGCTCTAACTGTTACTCTGGCTCATTAAGATCTTACGATCACGAATTGCATTTCTCACTACTGGTACAGTTTGATCTAGTTGGAGGATTAATAAATAGGAATCTCACACACGCATGCGCAGTTTATGTCTCTGAGACCGACATAGCTCACTGTATCTAGGTTCGGGCCGACTTTGACACCACATTGACCGTTACCTTCTCCTCCAAAGTTAGTTTGTTGGGTGTGCAGCGTGCTGTATATGTTCAGCAACCCTCCTGAGCGTTGCTGACCTGGGATTTTAACACAAGGTGGCAAGGGGAAAGGGATGTACCACGTGGCCATTTTTGGATTTTGTTACATCCTTATTTATTTCCAAAGCAGCGAGACCAAGCATGCTTTCGTAGCTCAGTTGGTTAGAGCACCCGTTTAGTAAGCGGGAGGTCTTGAGTTCGACTCTCAACGAAAGCATGGTCCATTTTTTTGTCTCAAGTCTGGAAAAGGATAGTTCAGAGCAAGGAACCAAGGACGACGCGCCAGGCCCATGACAGCCTTCTAAAGGGCCTCCCTGTATGCTAAAGAGTAAATAGCGTCCTTGTAGACTAATTTCGTATGATCACCTAGCCCACACCACACAATATTTTGGCGGCGCCTCTTGATATTTTTAACACCCTCATGACGATCAATACTTAAACTGTTGATTAGTCGGAGTTGCAGCCTACTTAAGTGCCCTTGTGGTTTTCGCTTTGCATTTCTAGGATCTTACCACGATCATACCATGTTCCATGGATTTTGTATTTTTTCATCTGTTTACGATTGATTGTAACAGGTAAATCCTAATACCATGTTAACGACTAAAGCACTCTTCAGGTCTCCACACGTTCCTTTGTTTACTATCTTCCATTTAATTTTTAGCACCTGAGTTTATCCGGACCGCTTTTTCAGGTTATGGGATATATATAACGAAGAAACTAGAAGCATAATATGGACCAGACACTTTTGATTATGGCTTTATACTTTCTGGATAAAGTATAACTGTGAAAGGGCATGGAAGAAGATAATATGATTACCAGAATTTCATGAAATAGCACTCCTAACTGAAAATATCGCCAAAAGGCCAAAACCATAACCTCCCTATACTTGGACTCTGCTTCTACCTATCCTACTAACATTGGGAACTAATCCTCCCATAACATGAACAGAGCAAATCATCATTTTTACACCACATAGTAAAAATGACTCTAAGAAACTAAGATTAAAAAGAAAAATGTTAGCTGTACGATGATGGGGGCCATGTTATCATGCTACCCTAATCGTGTTGTTGCCCCATTTTAAGCGAAAACAAGTCCACAAGACAAGGCCATCAAGCAGAAGGCGGCTTGTTCCACCTCCTCCAATTCCCTCCTCCGCCTCTGCCACCGCTGCTTCTTCATAGCCGAATGTGACCGTTGCAGCAAAACCTCCTCGCCTAACGCCACCAAATTCATCTTCAAACACTCCTTCAAATCGTTTCCATCATTACCAATAGCTCTACCAGAGCCACCACTCCGACCCTGCGTTCTCTCTCTCTTCTTCTCTTGTCCTTTGTTCAATCTCAATCCCACCGTTGAAACCCTTTTCTTCCTGTATCTTATCCCGCAAGCGTTGCACAGAGTCTGCGTATTAAGAGAAAAAAATTCCCGTTGAGAAAAATAAGACAGACAAAAGCAGAGAAGGGTGGTTCATGCAAACATGAAATTATGTTCTAGAAATGAAAGGACCCCCCCCGGGGGGGGGGGGAGGCAAAACTTAGAGATGGTACAAGCACGGCGACTATTAAGCCGACAATGTATTTGATATTCGCGCGGCAGAAAAACCAGCGCTAATCGAGAAAATTGCAAATAGCTAAGGGGAAACAATAACAAAATTTGCACAGGGTCAAAGGAACAGATTAAACGTAGCTGAGGTGAAATATGCCAAAACGAAGTAAAAAGATCGGAAGAACAGTGATAAAACATCGGAGAATCACAACGGCGGATTGAGAATTAAATGATAACGCAGTAGTAGAAGGCGGTGGGGATCACCTTGGGCCCAGCAGGTCCCCCTCTCCAGAGTGGGGTCTTAGTAGTTTTGCAATCAGTGCAGCACTTCTTGTTATTAATCAATTCCTCATGAAACGTTTCCTGGAACAGATCAAAGCACAAAAGAATTTGATGATCGGAAAGAATAACCACAAATGAAACAGTAGGAAATCATAAATTGCTCAGAAGCCCACCTTCTGCTGGAGATCCATCGTGATCATCAACTCACTTAACGAAGAGCTCAAGCAATCAAACAAACCTGGAGAACAGCAATAGACTAATGGGTCGTCAGTAAAACGTTCTCTCAGAAGCAAGAAAATGAGTCGAAAGGCGAAGCAGAACTACAGCGAAACAAGAAGGACCTGAGAATGAAGAAGACTAACCGAATGAGCGAGACGATAATGCTAGTGTTCGAAGGTAGCACATAAAAGCACCCCAACAAGCCTCGTGCTCATGCTGCAGCAGAGTACAGAGTAAAGGAGGTGGATAAAAGAGGCGAACCGGCGAACCTGGTTAAACCGACAGTGTGAATGGACATAAAACCCTAGCGCAGTGGCACTAAAATGACGATAATGCCCCCATTCTTCTCCAATATACGTAGCCGTCAGTGGCAACCCGCCAATATTCGGGACTTGGCGCTCCCACGTGTCATTTATCAAAAGTTATGTTTCATCTAATAACGATCACCTTAATCCTTATGTTAACCTATCGAATGAACTAAAAACATCTTATCTCAATGGATTGTATATTTCAATTGAAGGGTATATCCTCTAGCCACGTCTTTATTTTTTTTTTTTTAAATTTTTTTGAGATCAAGTGGATGAAAGGAAATGTTGTGCAGAGAAAAGAAAGAAAAGGGTGAAAATTAAATAGCCCGTACATTTATTGGATTCACAAAACAAATGGGGGATGTTAAATGTGCAGTTTTGTATATTGAAGCTCACAAAGACTCTCATTTGGATGTAATTATGGCTTAACTATATTTAGCGTTTGAGAAATCTTACATTAAGTATTTGATATGTTAAATATCCAGTTTATAACAAGAAGGTGTCATATGTACCTTTTAAAGTTATTATCGTTAAGTTGGTAATTCACCCGCAACTCTCTTTCCTCTTATACATAACCATTCTGCATCACATTTGCGTCATCGTGAATAATCATTTGAACCATTCCATTGTCTCTCTACTCCCTTCTTCTCCCTCATTTTCCTATTGTGACCCACTCATTTTATTTACTATCATTTCAAGTGAATAAATTAGATGCATTTTCACACTCATTTACTTAAAAAATAACGTGATTAGAAGGTAGCAACAAAATCAACTGCTACCTCTGCTTCCTCTATCAATTTTTGCACTTCAATGGTCTTTCATTTATAAAAGTCTCAATCTAGGAGACTTCTTACCCAGTCAAAGGAACAATATTAGAGAGGTTCTCTCATGCCCAACATATCAAAATAAATGAAGAGTGTAAAAATGCATCTCAATCCATATGAGCTTCCCAAACACCTTGTTGTTTAAACAAGAGGGAAAATTTGAAAGTTATCCGAACAATTTGGAACATTAGTTATTAATGAGTGGGACTTAATTCATACTATCACTCTTTTTTTTTTTGGGCTGTTAGCCTTCTTTTATACCCAAAAAAGAAACAAGCAAGTGCTGCCAAAGGAACGCCACCGTCAAATTAAAAAGCCAATCATTACATAGAACGTATTTCCCTCTTATTTTGGAGGCCAACTAACGTTTTTAACATGTATAATATTTGTTTTCGTTCAGGAACCAACAGATTAATTTGGCATGCTAGATCTTAAGCAACGTCTAAATTCCAGAACAAAACAATGTCTGAAGCTCTAGAATCTGGTAAAAGTATGATTACACTACATAACCTTGCAAAATGGCCAACAATGATACGATTCAACTGAGGCGAACCATTCTGATTGTGCGCACACACATAAGTAAACAAAAGAAGGGTTGTTGTTTCTAGCAGTTACGGGGGACTAGCTTTCCCTTCCTTCTGGCTCGAGATAGACGCAGCCAGGTTCGGATCGCTTTGAAAGCACCTAGAACCTGACTCCAAATTGCTGTGCCACTGCCTCTTCTTGATATGTATGCACCAGAATTGGAGCTAGAAGACTGATAGCTACCATGTCCTTCGTGAGCAGGAGCTGTCGTAGAGAACCCAGCCAGAACCTCATCAAAGTCAGTGTCGACCCCTGCATTACTCACCCCCTCAACTTGCCCAGCATGTCCTGCTTCGCCAAAATGCCATGTGGAGGTGGACGCCACGCTTAAACCTGAAGACCAAGACAGATTATAGTTAATGAAGAGTCAAGACAAGGCACGAGAAACATCACAAAACAAAACCTTACTACAATCAATACCTTGAAGTGCAGCAGGTACAAGTTCATTTTGTGGCAGGCCCTGCAAATGAAAACAGTTGTTTACTGCTAAGTTCTAATTAAGACTCTACCTTATTCCTAAATACAGGAGTTGTGTATGCGGTTCATTATGATTCGTAAATATAACAGTTCAATTCACTTTATCTCTCAAATCTGTAAATTTTTCCTCTTAAACTCTTATTGATTGCACATCCTGAGGTATCCCTCATGTTCACAGCATGTTCACGTGAAGCCCTGAAGGCTGAAGCACACTAACATGGGATCGATCAAAGAAATTAGACACATACCAGTGGTTCCGACTCGAAGGGAACTACGGGAAGAAGATACGGTGGTTGCCTCGCATCTTGATTGGCCCGGGCCTTATTAGCATGGCGTTTCAGCTTTGTCCACGTCTTCTCTCCAACTCCAACCCCCCGCAGCTCCTATCATTCAAAATAACATAAAATAAAATCAAACACACATGTGAGGGATACAGATGCATGGATGCGAGTTTCAGAATTTGTCAGCAAATTAAGAAGACCCGTTTCAGTTGATCTGAGCCATCGGTATCAAGGCGGAGCAAGAAAGCCGCCACAGTGCTTATTCCTTTGGACTGCAGCAGTTCATGTGCTTTCCCGTCTTTTCCTATGCCTTCCAAACGCCAAATCTCATCATCTAGCGACGGAGTGTCACGTTTCCCGTTGCCTGAAACAACCAAATCCAACATCAATCTGCTGATCTTAACGTCGCACTCAATTGCTCCACATAAATAAAACAGTAAGGATAGATAAGCAAATCAAGAAGGCGTACCCATTCCACGGCTATGCATGACCCTAAAAGGTTGAGTTATAGCCTCCCTTATGTTCTCCGTTTCAGGAGTTGGTTCTGCAACTCTGGCTCCTAACCTGAAATGCCCTGTTCCAGCCCATACGGATATATCGTGGACACGAAGTTCGTTGACAGTGACAACCCCATTTGCCAGCCTTAGGTACAAATCCCCATTGAGTAATTTCCCACCCTCCCTTGTTTCATTCAATATGCTGCCTCTGAATTCCTCAGGGCTCCAATCCTCACGACCGTCGGATCCAAAGCTGCCCTGTAAAACGCACAGCTCTATCTTTGTGCAGGACAGAGACCCTTGCGTGACTATGCGGTCCTCAACTCCAGAAGCAGCAGCAGAATCACAGTGATACAGAGCAACTTCAAGTGAAGCCCCGCTCTTGGCCTTAACCTCAACGCCTGTAAAAGTCTTGCCAGGCGATTCCTTGAAACGCAGTTGTAGGGTTCTCTGTCTCTGACAGCTACAAAAGAAGGGGAAAAAACCATAAATTTTTAGATGGATGCGATTCCTGGAGGGGATTTACAATGATGTTGGAATAGGATGAACAGAACCAAACCTTGGATATGGATGAAGGATTCGCCCTAGTACAGTTGTGACTTCTTCTCCCACCTGATCGAGGAAAAACAAACACATGCGAATGAAAAAAATAGACACAATAAAGAGTTGCAAAAAAGCAAGATGGAATGATGCCCCTTCTGGAAATGGCAATCAGATAAAACATGGGATAACTATAAACACGTTTCTGTAAAATCTTAACTGGTTTACCATTCTGTATATACGTGATGCACGGCCATCCGATTCTTGAACATACTCAGACTAAAAGCACTACACTAAACAGACAAAACCGCAATTCCTTTCAAAACCAAGGATATTAGAGTTTCCTTCCTACCACTTTGCGAAGCCAAGGCACCACAATCTTTTCCACCAACCTTCTGTCTCCTTTGATTTTATCATCAAAACAAGTGGCGCTGCAAATTAAGCACCAAACAACATTTATGCCAAGCAACCCAGAAAAGCATAAAGAAATAAAAAGGAATGTCAAGTACCCAATTTGTGTGGAAACGGAGTCGCCTTGTCTCCTCTTAGACTTGTTGCCGGGATCTTCACCGTCCCTGTCATGACCCCCCGAGTGAAGTAGCCTTTTCCCTGGTGCCATTTCGATCACTTGACGAGGACTCTACAAGATGGATAAAACGAGAAATTGACTGTGAAAAAGAATTCAGAACTCGATTTCTGTAACAGGTATCACTCGAACTTAAACTAAGGAAGCTTGTATCTATAAACAAGAACCCCTCAAGCTAAAAACAAGCTAGTGTCTATCTATAAGCAGAGAGATGATATAACACTATAAAGAGAAATGCTGGCATCCATGGCCAATATATACAGTTCTATAACGGAAATGTCGTGGAAAAGTCGATCTCATTACCTATCAACTGCAAGCAGGGCCACACGCTTCAGAGTCGAGTTCATGAAAATTTCTCAGACCAAGTATCGGAGAGTGCCCGGAATAGTCAAGAAAGCAAGTTGCGTCTGTATAATATAACATTGTATACGTAAACTCAAATTCGTAGAGGATGTTATCAAGTATTTTATCTGTTATGCTTATACGTTTGATACACACACGCGCGTTTACAGATTATTAATGTCACTATATCTCCTATTACTTTAGTTTCAAGAGACGACCATACAATACAACCAGTGCTCCTGATCTTAGAAATGATTTAAAAAAACCAAAGACGTGTAACAATTTGGAGTTGTGCAATCTTCCAGAGCTACGCGTTTTAAGGTGATCAAGAATTAAAAAAAATATGGAGTCCCCACATCATGTGTGTTGAATCCGGGAGTCATTTTCAGACATACATTGGGGGGCGAGAAGGAAATCAAATCGGATCTTTGGTCCTCACTCAAGTCATGGATCGGGCAAAAGAAAGAGGAAATCAAGTAAACGGGTGGTCTTCGTCTCGCTTGATCTTCAGAAGCATTCATTTTGCTCACTATTTTCGTAGAAGTTGGGACTCATGTTCTTGGTAATTTGAAAGAATCTCATACTTGTGCCTGCCATCAAATTGTAACACGCTCTATAATCCCCATCTGAGCTTAGCCTCTCTCCCGTTCGAGCAGTTTTGATAGTGCTTGAAGTTGTTATTATCAAGCTAGAAATTATGATGTGTTCTTGCAGATTTTGAGGCACTCTCAATTATAATGTTTATAGACTCTTTATGTGCCTCACCGTGCACAAAACACGTGCCATTGCCTGCAAATAATCAAGGCACTCTCAATTACAGGCTTGATCCTACCTTTATTCTTTGCCTTGATGTCATGTGGCAAAGTAATTGCGGATTACATTGACATTCTACCAAGGATATCAGACATCTGCAACATTATTTTTGTTGAAAGAAATAAAAAAAAAGGGGCAAATATGGTAGCGTAATTCAATATAATTTAATTCGTTGTTCTCTTTCCCTGGAAAAGTCTTGTCCTCCTCTTCCCAGGCTTCAATTATTAGTATAAATTAATATGTACAAGAAGACAATCTGGATTTGTTTGATGTCAAACTATTCTCAGCTTGCGGCATGAAGAGTTTTTTTTCTTTCTAGTTTCTATAATATATGACAACATGAGCACTTGGGGGTTTGGTTTTCTTCATTCCCAAACACTGACGAGGAGGCAGAGAGATAAGGAAGAAGATGGGAACAATGAAAGTACGAAGATAGAAAGAAGGGGAAATAGAGAAGTTATAATGATTTTTACAGAAGATTTTTGCACAGCCACGTTACATTAGCAAAACCAGTGTGTTGGACCCCTGATCTGGAAAATAGGAAAACAGAAGAATTTACGGAAAATAACCTCTCCTACACTCTCTCATAGTAAGAATCTCACTAATGAGTGATTATAGGAGCCAAGGAGAATCTCCGAAAATGAGTAATAACATTCATAATTCAATGTCTTCCAATACGGCCGGTTAAGAGATTTATAGGAGCAAAAACACAACTGACTTCCTAGAACTACGTAAGACTGACTTTAATGCTCCTATTTTCCCGGTAACATAACGCACGAATAGTAACTAACTGACTCAACAACAAGGGACCACTAATACAACTCAAACAGTAACCAACAAACTCAATAATTTGAAATACAACACAAACAATAATCAACAGACTCCATAATTTGAAGATAAATTTAGCCACTCCTAGGTTTACACCTTTGATAGGTAATCCATGGTTTAGGAGTTGTATCATTACTCCCTCCTCGGAAAGACAACTTGTCCTCAAGGCGAAATTCTGGAAATTGTGTAGCTAGGAGGTCATATTCTTCTCAACTAGCTTCCTCATCAGGTCTGTCCTTCCATTTAATTAAAAGCTCCAGTGAGGATGATTTCCAACGATGTGCTAGTACCATCTGAGGCTCTAAGATTAACTCAAAGTTTGCAGTAATGGGTAAACGTGCTGGTGGAGATGGTATGGGCTGCCCATGTGCAGGACGCAGCAATGAAACATGGAAAGCAGGGTGAATCCTTGCTGAGTCAGGTAATTCCAGTTCATAAGCAACTTGGCCGATGCGACGTACAACCTTGTAGGGGCCAGAGAACCTTGGGGACAGCTTTGCATATTTCTTTCGGGATAAAGAGAGCTGTTTAAAAGGTTGAATACGCAGAAAAACAGCGTCACCCACATTGAAGGTCACTTCGCGATGGTGTTGATCTGCATAAGACTTCATCCTATCTTGGGCTTTTTTAAGGTTGTCCTGAAGCAAACGTAGCATTGCATCTCTGGTTGTTAGCTGATCGACAAGTTTTGCAACTTGTGTTTCACTTGGTACAAAAGGATGAAGAGGAGGGGGGCCCTTCCATACACCACCTTGAAAGGAGTGAGATTTGTTGATGAGTGGTAACTCGTGTTGAAAGAATACTCTGCCCAGCATAAATACCTACTCCAGGGGTTGCTCCTGTGCAAAACACCTCAAATAAGCTTCAAGACAACAATTTACCACTTCGGTTTGCCCATCTGTTTGAGGGTGATATGACGTACTCATCCTCAGCCTTGTTTGGCTCAATTTGAATAATTCCTGCCAAAAAGCGCTAAGGAACAAGGGGTCTTTGTCTAAAATAATGGACCGAGGAATACCATGCATGCGCATATTTTCTTCACAGAAGCGAGCAGCCACTGACTTGGCTGTATAAGGATGACTTAAAGGCATAAAGTGGCAATGTTTACTCAGTTGATCAACAACGGCACAGATAGTATCATAATTTCCAGATTTTGGTAAGCCTACAACAAAATCCATTGAAATATCTTCCCAAATTTGTTGAGGTGCAGGTATGGTTTGCAATAGACCAGCAGGGGACAAGGCTTCATATTTGCTCTTTTGACAAACAAAACATTGTTGAATGAAGGTTTTAACATCAGATTTCATGTGCTGCTAGTAGACCGTACCTGAGAGACGTTTCAGGGTTTTGAGAAATCCTCTATGGCCCCCAGAATGAGTGTTATGTGCTTCTTCCAGCATTTTAGTTTGTAGGGGTGAGTTGCGTGGTATAACTAGGCGCCCATGGTAATAGAGTTTGTGGTCTACTAGTGAATAACCCGGTCTAGAACTTGGATCTTCCTTTAACTCAGCAATAATAGGGGCTGTGAAGGTGTCCTCTAACAATGCTTCCTCCAAATCCAAGAATTCTGTGGCAGAGGGACAACTAGGTGAAGGAAGTCAACATGTTGTGGTCGCCTGGATAAAGCATCAACCCCCACGTTTTCTCTCCCTGCTTTGTAAATGATGCTGAAATCAAAAGGCAACAGCTTGAGTATGTGTCACGGCTGGTTGTTGGTGAGAGTTTTTTGATCTAAAAGGTATTTAAGGCTGTGATGGTTAGTTCTGATTGTGAAATGAAGACCCAACAAGTAATGGCACCAATGTTGCACGGCTAGGACAAGAGCTAAAAGTTCCCTGTCGTAAGCCGATTGATACCTGTTAGAAAAAGAGAAACATTTGCTATAGAAAGCAATAGGGCGGTCCATCTGCAAAAGAATAGCCCCCACTCCTTCCATAGATACGTCACATTCTACAACAAACTCCAGGGTGAAGTTAGGTAATGCTAACATAGGGGCAGAAATTAAGGCTATTTTGAGTTTCTCAAACGCCCTTTGGGCAATAGATGACTAAGAGAAAGAGTCCTTTTTTGTGAGATCAGTTAGGGGCCGAGCAATTATTCCATAATTCTGTACAAAGCGCCGATAGTAGCCTGTGAGGCCTAAGAATCCTCTCAACTCTATGACATTCCTGGGAACAGGCCATTCTCTTACTGTACAAACCTTCTCGGAATGTGTTTCCACCCCTTGAGATGAAATCCGATGCCCCAAGAAGGATACTCGAGTTTGCCCTAATGCACATTTCTTAAAATTTGCAAAATAGGAATTTTGCTGTAGAACCAGAAAGATTGTGCATAGGTGCTATTCATGTTGCTGTGGGGTCTTGCTGTAAACTAAAATATCATAAAAAAAGACAAGCACAAACTTCCTCAAATAGGGTCGTAGAAGGTCATTCATTGCTGCTTGGAATGTGATGGGTGCATTCGTGAGACCAAAAGGCATTACCACATATTCATAGTGGCCAGTGTGAGTCCTAAAAGCTGTTTTGGGAATATCAGCGGTAAGGACCCTGCTTTGGTGATAACCAGAGCGGAGGTCGATTTTGGAGAAGTAGGCTGCCCCGTGTAATTTATCCAAGAGTTCGTCTATGTTGGGGATTAGGTATTTATTAGGTACTGTAATCTTATTGAGGGCCCAATAATCCACACACATGCGCCACGTGTTATCTTGCTTCTTCACCAACAGTACCGAGCTGGCAAAGGGGCTTGAGCTAGGTCGAATAAATCCCTTTTGGAGAAGGTCCTCCAATTGTCGTTCAATTTCGTTCTTTTGGGAGTAAGGCTGCCTATATGGTCTCAAGTTGGGCGGTTGGGATCCTGGAATAAGAGGAATGACATGGAAGTGGTCTCTAAAAGGGGGTAAGTGTATAGGTTCAGCAAATACATGTTCAAATTCCCTTAACAACCCTTCCAATTTAATTGGGTTAGAAATTGGGGCACTGGGTTCAGGATCTACAGTAGTCATAAAGTTGAAACTTGCAGTCTGACGCTCCCTTTTTGGTATTCTTTGTAACTTATACTTTTTTCCATCGACCCAGAAAATTAGGAACATTTCATTCCAATTAGCTTGGATGGTGTTGAGCGACGCAAACCATTTAATTTCTAGAACCATATCAGAACCCACCAGAGAAAATGGGTAAAAGTCATGGGTAATTTGCAAACCTGGAAGCTGAACTGTGACATCTTTGCACACACGGTTGCAATGCACCGTACTACCATCACCAATCTGTACACCAAAGGTCTGAGTAGAGATGGCGGATAAGTCTAGCTCTCTTACCAACGAATCTGAGATGAAGTTATGAGTGGAGCCACTGTCCACCAATAGCAAGACCTCTCGTCTAGATAAAGAGCCCCTGATTTTCATCGTCGTCGCGTTGGGTCTACCTAGAATGGCATTAGAAGAGATTTTCGCATCTTCCGGTGCATCAAGCTCGGACTCCTTCACTGGTGCCGAAGTCTCGGGAATCGGGCTACCCTCTTCTCCAATTTCCAGCAACGCAAATGAAGTCGGGCAACGGTGACCAGGGCGAAACGGCTCGTCACATCGGTAGCACAGCCCCTTGTCACGTCGCTGTTGCCTTGTCGTGTCCCATGCGCGCGTCGTTGGTTCTAAGGAGCTGGATGTTCTGTTCGCACTAGCTGAGGACGTCGACACGTAGGGAGATGAGTTGGAGCTTGCCGTCAAGGCTCCTTAGCCACGTGCAGGTGTCGTGGTTTGTACGCTGGAAATGGGCCTATTTTGGGCAGAATAGAAACCGGGCCTATGTCCCTTGGCTTGGATCAACTTTTTCTCAAATTCTAGAGCTAAGCTTGCTACCCTGTAAACTGTTCGTGGCTTGTGAATTCGAACTTCTGATCTGAGCTCTTCCCTGAGGCCGCGTAAGAAGACTTCCAGGAGGCAGTGCTCCGGCCAATTGGTCACGCGTGCAATCAGTTTTGCCCATTCTTGATGATATTCTACTATAGTGCCCATTTGTTTAATATCGCACAGATGTTCATCTGGGTTCAGATACTCTGGGGGACCATAGTGCTCCTGTAGAGCCTTAACTAACTCTTCCCAATAGAGCAGTGTACGCTCAATATTCATCCATGAAAACGAGTCCAGAGCGTCACCTTCCATATACATTGATGCTATGTCCACCTTATTGTCCTTCGGTATCTCGTAATAACGGAAATATTTTTCTGCTTTGAGGATCCACCCACGTGGATCACCCCCTGGAATTTTGGAAATTCAATCTTGGCGTGAGGTGGTCGCAGACAGTGGCAATCAGAATCCTCGTCAGTATCATCAGCCCATTGTTTAGCCTTCCCCTTCCCTCGGCTGGGCTTTGAAGCTTGGAGTTCCAAGGCTATCACCTTTTCTTTTAGCTCCTCCAAGGTGTCCAGTTTCGCTGCGATTGCTACTAAAGGATCCGTCTCCACTGGGTTATCACCGGCAGAGGAACGTGTGGTCACCATCCTTGATTGAAGCGCGGCTCTGATACCAAATTGTTGGACCCCTGATCTGGCAAATAGGAAAACAGAAGAATTTACGGAAAATAACCTCTCCTACACTCTCTCACAGTAAGGATCTCACTAATGAGTGATTATAGGAGCCAAGGAGAATCTCCGGAAATGAGTAATAACATTCATAATTCAATGTCTTCCAATACAGCCGGTTAAGAGATTTATAGGAGCAAAAACACAACTGACTTCCTAGAACTACGCAAGACTAACTTTAATGCTCCTATTTTCCCAGTAACATAACGCACGAATAGTAACTAATTGACTCAACAACAATGAACCACTAATACAACTCAAACAGTAACCAACAGACTCAATAATTTGAAATACAACACAAACAATAACCAACAGACTCCATAATTTGAAGATAAATTTAGCCACTCCTAGGTTTACGCCTCTGATAGGTAATCCATGGTTTAGGAGTTGTATCACAGCGTTACAGCTACTTGGAGCTGCAACTTGATCACCCGACTAACAAAAAAGAGCCGGACTTGTGATGTGGTCGATGATAACAGAAGTATTCCTCTGCATCCAAAAACAAGAGCCCTTCCATCGGCTTTTACTTCTATTATTTTTAAGATTTTACTTGATATTTTTCACGAGTATAGCATATAGGCGCGTCAGAGACTAGTGCAGAATCCAGTCTCCTTTTCTCACAAGTATAAATAAGTGGTAATAACAGTAAAATAGACAATGTTGGGGGAAAAAGGTAAAATAGACGAGGCCACCTTTGAACCAATAAAAAAAAAATAACCATTTTTTCACAATGATGCTTGTACACGGAATGCTTTTACAGGAAAAGATCATCAGCTACGACTTGAGCACTACTGGGTTTTGACAGAACGTATTTTACAAGGAGTAAAAGGAATCACAACTTTTACACAGATAGACTGAGACTATGCATACAAAGGACTCCATCCCAGGGGCTCTCTTCCTTGCAACTGAAAATGAAAGACTAATTATAAGAATAAAAAAATAGGAACATAATTAATTCCATGAGCCTTTTAATTCTAATGGTTATAATAAATTAGCTTTGCCATCTTTTTGGAAGCCACATCCCTTCTAACTGATATGACCCATTTGAGAGCGGTACGAATCTTATACCACACTGCTTTTGGTTTCTCACTGCTGCCAAACTCTGCTCCACCATATGAATTGAAATGTAAGCCATTTTCTTGCCCCCAGTTTGGGAATTGAATATGTGGGTTTTCCATCTGTGTCCAAGGCGATCCAAAGTGGGTCGAACTATTCCCTTCAATGTGCATTCCAGGGAACATTTCACCTTCTATTGAACTGTTCTCTATCATTGATGCCAAGTCTGGAAATGGATTACTAGCATGTATTCGGTCATTTTGCATTCCTTCATCAGCATGTGAAGCGAATGGATGATCAGAACCTGCCCATGTCTCAATTTGACCTGCACGAAGGATCATTAACTTAGAATCACAAAGTGGGAGAAGGAATTAAAGTAAACATGAAACATCAAGATCTATATGCATACCTTGCTGTGCAATTGGGAAATCAAGCTGTTGGAGTCCTTGATCTGGACCACTAGCCTGCCCAGCTTGTGGATAAGTCAGTTCTCTCTGAAAGTTAAGATATATCTGATCACCAACTGATTTCAGATCATTCAAATTCTTGTAAGCACGCTGCTTCACCACTTCCACCAAACGCTGCCAATGGAAAAAATAAGGCAAATGATATCAAATTGTTCACGGACTTAATTACAGCCAAATCAGAATAGGATCGTGTGTGTGTACCTTCTCTGCAGGGGTAAGATTATCTGGAGGACAGTAGTTTTGGCCATCAAACGTCACTCCTACAAGGATGTAAATAGAATTGAAGAGTAGGCCTACTGGTTGTTCTGCTGTGTGATACATGTAAAGGTTGTAATCATCTATAGCACATTCCTTCGCGTGTTCAGTAATTGCCTCCCATGACTTCTTAGGAATTTTTCCAACTTTCTACAGTTGCAGAGCCAAAACCCGAATGAGGAAAATACGATACATGTACGGATGTTGTTAAAGTAGTACTACATAAAAGGTTAAATAGGTATTGAAAAGAGAGTGAGAAGAAACGCAATCACTCACCTGCAATGAAGATGGGTCAATGTTGTAAGACCGCACAAGATCCCTAACTTTTCTTATTCCATGGTCACATAGTCGCTGGTAAATTTTACCATCTTTCGCTATCTTCTCCAAACGCCATACATCATCATCCAGAGATGGAGGGTGATGTTTCTTGTACACTGAAACGACCAACGAGAACCAAAATTTCAGTATTGAAAACACCATTCTTAGTTTAGGCCAGCAGATGAAAAATAGGTCATGATTATGCTTCAAGACTTACGCTCTCCTCTGTTATCTTTTACCACGAAAGGTTTACTTACACCTTCCTTGATACTTGCTCCACAGGAAGTTAGTTGCAAAACTTTGGCTCCCAAGCTGAACTTTCTGGCTCTTCTCCAGCTCGAGTTGTCAGTGAACTTAATTTTAGTGATGCAACCAACCCCATCTTTTAGAGTAATGATCCGATCTCCATTCAGTAGTGGTTCCTTACCCTCCCTTGGGGTTAGTATATTTGTATTGAATTCTTCTTCAGTCCAATCCTCACGCCTTTGGTAACAGAAATCACCGTCCAGTGCGAAGATCTCTACCTTTGTAAAGGACAAGGGACCACTGCTCACCACAGATTGAGTTCTCACATCAAAAAGAGCAATCTGAAGTGGTGCCTCCTCGTCCTCGGCTATGACATTAGAGAGTGTGAATATTGTTTCAGGCGGATCATTAATAAAACGCAGCTCTAAGGGTTTGGCGCCAGATGTTCCTCCCTCACAAGGCGTTGCTCTGCAACAATTGATAGGCTAATTACATATCGATATCTGATGCAGCAGGTAGTATCACATGTTTATTTCTTTTATGAACGGATACTTCGGAGAAGAGAAACCAACCTTGGAAATAGGCATTCCTGTATTTTACGTTCCACCTCTTGTCGCACCTAGTTGAAGAAACACATGAGTGATTAAAGCAGATAGAGATTTATCATGCACGTTCAAATATTTATTGGAGCTAGCTTTATCAACGAATTTCCCGGATGAGGAAAGGACGAGAAGCTATAGAAATAAGCAAGATTATGGAATTGATAGATTTAAAAGGAAAAGATAAACCGGTGAAGGTTCCTATTCCGGAAATATTATATAGCTTGCACAGGGGACAACAAATAGTGTGGGAATCAGAGGAATGAATTAACAGACACTTGACAATGGCAAAAACCTGGAGAAGATTGAGGAAGGCATGCAGGGAAGGTTTGCAGTTTGAAGCGGAGCGTGGTTGTGAAAGAAGATGCTCAAAACTAGCTGAGATAAACGAGGGAAAAACAAGAACAAACGAATATTCTTCAACCCCTTATTCATTCTCACAGATACTAGAATAAAAAATATACGATACCACTCTCCGCAGGAAAGGTTCGAAGTGCGAATCCAGTTCCTTCTTCGGGAGTCCGTTTATAATGTATGCAAGGCCACTGCACAAAAACCACGGAGCCAAGCTCAGACCAACAACCCAACGGCACATAAATTAATGGGAGAGAATAACAAATACCCGATCGCAGGCAGTCTTGAATCGCCATGTCTTCCTCGTACTGACTCTCGAATTGGAACTCGGTGATGATCCCTACCCTTACCCTCTAGCCGGTGAGATTTCCTTTGAGACCCCATGCATCCAAAAAATGATCAAGCAAATAATGTAAACTCGACTTCCGGTAATTAAGAAGAACCACTCAGCTCAAATGGTTCTGTTATAGGCCAAGACGGGGTAGGAAAAACGGTAACATTGAACTGACCATCGATCTTGCAAGAAGATGCGAGGAAGCAGCGTCTAGCGGCGCTTAGAGCAAACACGCTAACCCAAGTCAATGTCACTGAAAAAAAGGGGGAAAACACAGACATACAAATACGCTACTGTGGGGAGGAAGGAGAGTGAAAAATGGTCCGTGCGCGTTGTTGTGGAAGGGATGCAAGGGTGAGGGAGTGAAAAATGGTCTAGTTCGATAAATGCGCTGAGGGAGTGAAAAATGGTCTACGCTGAGGGAGTACTAGTAGTGGTAGTTAACGCAGAAAAGGAGGACAGAGGAGGACATGTGCAGTGATGATTTAGATACGGAATCTATGGGTTTTGGATGCGAACGCGTTTATGATTGGGAGTAATGATTATCCACGCTGATCCTTCCGTACGGAGTATAAATTCCGGGAAAATGTCATTGAAGATTCGGGGAACTTAGCCGCATTGAGATTCAACTGAAATATGGTGCCGGTGAAAATTTCAACGGTCAACGCATTTAACTTTCAAATACAAACTGTTGGCCAAAAAAAAAACTTTCAAATACAAACACACACACATCACAACTTGGCTTGGGTTTTCGAAATGAATAAAAGAAAAGTTCAGGCCTCGTCAGATTCATGCATCTTACTTATCATAGAAAGACTTGGACTTGACCAAAACCAACCGTTACAGCGCATTCCCATTGGGTTTCCATTAAGGGGCCACATGAGAGTCTTTCTGAGAATAGTTTTTACAGATTTTGAGGTAAAATATATATTTTAGATAATAGCTTTTACGGATTTTGAGGTAAAATTAAGTTTTAAAAGGTGATTGTGCTTGAGAGGTTATTGGCTTTTAGGGATTTCGAAGTAAAAAGTAGGTAGAAAAGAGAAAGAAAAAAAATGTATGAAAGAGAACATTTATTAGAAAAGATGGTGTGATATGACAAGAAAATAACTTTGTTGAGATATATTAGGAATATGATTAGTATTGATATCATTGAGATATATTAGGGATATGATTAGTGAGATATATTATGGATATGATTATGATTATGTATATCTCTCTAAATGTATAAATACCCTATTAGGGTACATCAATGAGAATTGGAATTTCAGAATATTTCTTTTTCTCATCTAACATGGTATCAGAGCCTCTCTTGACCTCTCTCGTCCTTCTCTGTTTGCTCTTGGCCACTCTTGTGCACGCATCAAGTCTCTCTCGCTGCACTTTTGGTCTACCGCGCCTCCACAGTTCAGGCGGTGAGAACATGTTCCACAAATGGTGGCGAATGGCAACGCTTGGGGGTGCGACCTTCGAGGCTACTACGGCGAGTGGGGAGCGACTAGCGAGTTCCAACGCGAGCCTACGACTGGAATTGGAGGAGGATTTGAGGGAGTTTTTGGCCAAGGGATGGAGGAACGGATGACTAGGAGCCAAGTAGCGTTGGTTGTGGAGGAGTAGGAGGACAACGAGTGGTGTGACTGTGGAGGCGTATGTTGGGGGTGTCGGTCCCAGCTCGTGCATCTTACCAGTTCCAAATCCGTCTCTGTTCCTTCATCTGCAGACGTCTGCGAACCTGTTCGTCGCACTTTTCACACAAGAGGGAGGGGAGTTTGTGTGTATTAGGGAGACACGTTTTTTGGTGACACACGCTTGCCTTTCAGGTTGCCCACCCTTAGATCGATCTTTTCCATGTGGTCCGACGTCCGTACGACGGTCCGTGGTCGGCGCGTGAGGTACACGCGCCACGCTGATAGCGGCACTCTGGAGGTGCGTGTGAAGGTGTTTCCGGCTGTTTTTTGCTTCGCTTACGTTGACTGCCTTTTCCGGTGTGGTTATGGCGGTTTCATGGTTGGGTGGTGACGTTTATTGACTTGGCTTTGTCGGTTTCCTTCATTTCAGTGTGTTTTGTGGCTTTATTTGAAGCTGGTTGTTTGTCTTTATTGGTTCTTGGGATTTGGCTGGCTCCTAGTGTAACTCCAGCGGTTTCTGTCTTGTGTATGGCTGGCTCCTGGTGTAGCTCCAGCGGTTTCTGTTTTGTCTTTGGCTGGCTCCTTATGTAGCTCCAACTGTTCCTTTTGTTTCCGGTACTTTCATCATTTTGCTTGGTCTCTGGTGTGATCCTTCCTTGCGCCAGGAACAAAGATTACTTCCTTGATGATCGTCTTTCGGTTGTTTGTTCTGGTGGTGCATCTCCTTTTGATGTTCACTGGCGATTAGGTCATTCATCTTTAGCGTCCTATTAAGTCAATAAATGGGCTACCTTTTCCTTTGAATTAGTTCATTCCGATGTTTAGAGTCTTTGTCCTAAAACAGATCGATTACATTTGTAACAAATTAGGCTTGATTAATATCTACGCTCCAACTTGAGAGGGAGTGTTGATGTATATTAGGAATATGATTAGTATTGATATGATTGAGATATGTTAAGGATATGACTAGTGAGATATATTAAGGATATGATTATGATTATATATATCTATCTAAATGTACAAATACCCTATTAGGGTACATCAATGAGAATGTGAATTTCAAAATATTTCTTTTATCATCTAACAAGCTTTTTCAAAACATAGGTTTCAAACCGAGATTTTGTATCCAAAATAGTTTTTCTGAAAAATATGAGTACTTGAACAAAATCTAGGTTTTGGAGTAAAACCTAAGTTTTGAAACAAACCTTAAATTTTAGAAAGAGAAACCAAACAAACTCAGGGGTTGTGCCTACTCTCTCTCAGCCTTTTTTGCTATGTGCTATGTTTTTTTAAGGCAATTATAATCTATACACTTTCGAGTGTTAAATGTGAGTACATTGGAGATTTGAATAGTAATTAATTAGCTCGTGAGCAATTTGTTTCAGTTGGGTTATTTCACTAGTTTTAATTTTGTTTTAAATTGCGATAAAAATCTGGGCCTCTGGCCCAATCTTTATAATATTCTGATCAAACATATAGGCTGGGCCTGAATTGTCCACCACATTCTTATTGGATCTGCATTTCAAGTTCTCCAGGAAAGCACATTGGAGATGTTTTGCACATCTGGTTACCGATATTTTGAATTACTGAGAGAGACCAACGTTTACAGGTAAATTTTGACAAGGATGACCATCTATTTCCCTGAGATAATTTTTTAAATCTATATAATTAGTGATATTGCTCTTGTATTTAAGAGTGTACGAAACCCCTCAGCATCTTAAAAGCTGGCCAGGCTGCTCATGCTAAATTTTAGACTTTGTGCTAGTTTGGGAACGTGCACGGAAGCCGAGATAAAACTATCTCAAAAATCCGTAAAAATCATCTCGAAATCCATAAAAACCATCTAAAAATCCGTGAAACTCTTTTCTCCCAACGGAGTTCCTAAAAACACTTATTGTTCAACAATTTTTTTACTACTGTAGCTAAAATAATAGATATTTTGTTTTTTTGTCACTTGGAAATGGTGAAGTTTTGTATTTGAAAACATTATTTTTGCAAATACTTGTACTTTATCTTAATTCTTGATTTGGTGTTTGAGCATTTTTCTCTTTTAACAAATTATTTTTTTTTTCGGTATAAACCATCCGGTATCCTGGGGTATCCTGGGTTCATTGCCCGCCCCAGACTAATCCGGACCCCCGTGAGGAGACCTTATGGTGGTAGCGAGGTACCGATGGGACAACCTCTTTGAGGTTGTGTTAATTATCGCGTCTGTCACTTCCCAGGATTCGAACCCTCCCCATGCGTTGGTGATATTGGACACGTGTTAAAAGCACTGATTTGTTGGGCCCCTCCCTTTACTGGATCTTTTTGGATCGAGGGACTAAAAAAAAGATATACTGATATTTTTTTGGGCTCTTGGGAATTGTATCCCCAGAATATGAACGGATTGTGATAACATATCGAAATTAAATAATTTGTAAATAAAAGATCCAGCAAAGGGAGGGGCCCAACCAATCAATGCTTTTAACACGTGTCCAATATCACCAACGCCACCCTCCTGTGGAGGTAACATTAGACACCCCCACCTCTCTGTTCCTGTTACCACAAAAGCGAGTCGTGCATGTCACACAAAAAAAAGCGAGTCGTGCATCGCCCCGCGCGGGGGAAGCCAAGCCAAGCCACCCAACAACTTTTTTTGCCCTTTGCCATTGCCCATTGTCACAGGTTTGAAATTCACCACCTAAAAACTGAGATTTATATTGAGAAAATGAAGATATTGATGGAGAATTTTAGAGCATTAGAGAAAGTTCTAGAACTCTACAGAAGGATCTAGAACTCTCTAGAAAGTTCTAGAATTCGATGGAATGTTCTGGAATAATCTAGAATGTTCCGGAATGTTCTAGAACATCATGGAAAGCTCTAGAATATTCTAGAAGGTTCAAGAATATGGTGGAAGTCTTTGAAACATTCTAGAAGCTCCTGGAGAATTATTCAAGACTTGTCTAGAATAGTGTAGAAATATATAGAATATGTAGGATATTTCTAGCATTGTATAGAATTTTCTAGATGCGCAATGTAAGCCGTAGGATTGAATCAATCTCCACCGTTCATTAAGGAGGTGGAGAGGCTATAAATAGG
>JANTPZ010083866.1:0-23692 GCA_025593235.1 Vachellia pachyceras
AAAAACAACTCTTCCTCATCAAATATAAAATTGGACAGCACCTCCCCTTAGGGTTTGAGATTCCAAAAATTCATACAAACAACAAACCCAAGCAATATATACATCAATCTTCTCCTTATCATGCAAGGAGTGTTTTGCAACCATTTATTTCCTCTAAATCCCTCTCTTTTCCATTTTTCCTCTCATGAACCCTAACTTTCCAACCACCAAAAGAGAGCCAAAATCAAAAATCTAAACCAATAGAAAGGTAGAGGAAGCTCAAAGGATCAAGAATATATGCTTAGTTGGAAGGTAAGTCCTCTTACCTTGATTATTCTTCAAGCTCTTCCTTCCTTTTCTTGCATGGCTATGGAGTCTTCTCTTCTTCTTTTTGCTCTCAAAATGAAGACACAAATGAAAGAGGAAGAGGAAGATTTTTGACTTAAATAAAATCCCTTCACAAAACACTTGGATGTTTGAGATTTAAACTTAATAAGCAAGTTTAATCTAATGGTCCATATTCATCCACCGCACCAACACTTGCTCTCTTCTTATTGGTGTTCATAAAGGTGTCATAATGGGCTGCACATGGGTGAAAAATCTGGTTGGAAACTTGGTTACTTCAACCAAACCTATTACCATTCGGTTACTTTTACCGATTACGTTTTTTATCGAAAAATATAACTTTATTCCAGTAAATTTTTATTTGCTTTTCTGGAGATATTTTATTCCTCTTTTAATCTCCATAATTCATTTACTAACATGGCAAAATATTTCTCCAAAAATATCCCTGAATTTCATCCAAAATAACAGGACAATTTTATCCTACCGAAAATCCCTGAAAAAACATATTTCTGACGGGCGAATAATTTTTAGGGCATGAAAAATTTCTATAATTTGCACTGATAATCTAGAACTTTTCCTTTCATCAAATTGCCCTCCGAATTGTCTAAAAATAATTTTTGAACAAAATTATATTTTCAGGATTTTCGGGCATTTTCGGGCCTTTTTCCCTCCATTCTGGGCATTTGCCTTAATCATATATTAGGCAATAATTTTATAAAATATTATAAAATTCCCTTTATTTTTCTATGCCATAAACTCAACTGATTAAGGTCTCCTGATACCTCAAATAATTATTTTCGGCCATTAAATTTTCAAAATTCTATAAATAAAATTCTAGGCTGATTTTCAGCAATCTGTCGAATCTCTGTCAATCAGTGAGTTCTACTCTATCTTTTGGGCATCTGTGACTTTTTTCTGATATTTTGGTCAACAGTTGACTTTTTGACTTTGACTTTGTCAAATGACCAAAATGCCCTTACACTTTCTCTTAATGACCAAAATACCCTTAACTTTTTCGCCCTTGATCTTTTCGTGTAATGACATCTGGGTCCTTCCCAGAAGGTCACCCATCCTTACACTACTCCAGGGTGAGCACGCTTAACTGCTGAGTTCTCATAAAATTACTCCCACTCAGCCAGATCTGACTTTGGGTTATTCAGCCCATCGGCATCATCTTTTTCTATACTTTCTATCTGTGGGCTCTAACTTGACTTTTGACTACTGGTTGGACCCTTTTTATTCAATGACCACATTGCCCTTGGTCTTTATACTTAATGACATTTATGTCCCTTGCTTAACTTCTTAGTAATTTCAAAGCCTTAAGACTAAATTGACCAGGGTCTCTTTGGTTCATTGACATCTTCTCTTTCTGTACTTTTATTTTTGGGGCTTAACTTATCTCTTAACTATCAGTTTGGCCTCCATTTCAGTTTATAGAAAAGGGTGGATATTACACTATCCTGATCATTTCGCCTAATACAAACTCTTTCCAAGTATGGTGTCTTTAAACAAAAAATTTTCACAACTTCCAACATTCCAAAGTTTGGTAAAGCTACTCTCCAAGATCCAAATTGGCTTGTAGCAATCGAGCTGAATATAAAGCCCTTCTAGACAATAAAACTTGGACCCTTGTTTCTCTTCCTTCAAATCAACAAATCATTGGTTGCAAGGGTATATGCATAAGAAAGAAAAGCAAGATGGCACTCTTGACAAGTACAGAGATCTACTTGTTGCTAAAGGTTTTCATCAAACTTTTGGCTTTGATTGCAATGTAACTTTATCACCAATTGTAAAACTAGCTATTATTAGAACTGATCTAACAATAGCTTTGTTTCATCAGTGGAATAATTCTAAAATAGATGTCAATAATTCCTTTTTATTTAGAAGAGGAACTGTACATTTAGCAACCTCCTGGTTTTAAGGTTGGTACTACTCCTCTAGTTTGCAAACACCTAGGCATGGTTTCATCGTTTAATAGCAACTCTACACAAGTATGGCTTTACCACAAGCAAATGTGATCCATCTTTGTTTATTATGCAATAAGGTAATTATATCACATATGTCTTGTGTAACACCCCAAATTTTGAACTAAAATACTTAACGAAATTGCTGTCATGTATAAATAATGAAGATTTCCAACATCAATTCATCAAAACATATCATTAAGTAAGCCAAAATACACATTACTAATAGCAATCCAAATCCTCCTAAAATATCAGAGTAATTAGAAACAAAATGTGGAAGTCTTGGAGTCATGGAAATTTAAATGATAGCATGTGTTTAAGGGCATAAGAGAGTCATCAAGGCTCATTCCATAAGTGCCTTCCCTTGCTGCCTACTAGAACAATCACATGAAAAATGTTAATATAAAGGGGTGAGATTACACGTCCTAGTAACTACTAAAAGTTTTTACCACATACAAGCAGATGACATACAATTTAAAAGGAAGAACTGATTTACAAATACATTTGTATATATAAAAATAATCATATAAGCAAGCTCATTTTTTTTTCATAATTATGCAGCTCACAATCATCATCACAAATAACACAAAATAATGCAATATGCAACCACCCTTATATCACCGTCCATCTTTATTCCACTGAGTGGAGCCATAGGGTAACGCATAGTCCAACAGAAACTTATCCATGTAACTGGATTGTCTCAAGCTCACCATTTTTTTAAGGTACACTTAGCCAAAGGTGTAGAGCTCAAGTCTGTACTATGGATCCCCTCCTTAAAAGAAAACCAAGGAGGCTTCACATGTCCCATAATTCTAATGCAATCCTAGCCAAAGGAAAAACACGGTAAAAGGGGCCTTGACAAATGTCATCCACCGTGCACTGAGTGATGACTTATCACGTGATAAAAATATCACCATACAAATTTCTCCTCCTTACTCCAACCCAAATCACAATGCAACTGCTATGATAGTTATAAAAATTTTCATGCCAAATTATATAATGAAAATATCAAATATTTACATTTATATAATTCAATCCAAAAATGCATAAAATATAATTCAATCACAATTTAATTATATGCGATCACAAGTATATGAAAGAATATTCAGAGTTACTTATTACTCCCTAGCTTACAGGTAAGCACACAAAAAGTCACTCCAAAGTTCTCAATGAGAATCTACAAAAATCATACACAATAATTTCTATCAATAGACTAATTAATCTATTCCAAAAGTTGCTTCAAAGATAATCTAAATACCTAAGACTACCCTTTACACTCACATATTAATAAAAAATACAAGTTGCCTTATTTATTCATATGAGACAAAATATTTGTATATGGAACAATCTCTTGTATGATTTTTTGTTTCAATTTGTTTGAGAGAAATGAATTAATAATAATAAAGGTGGTAGTTGTAACAGTAATGCTATTATTATTATAAATTTTGAGTTTAGAAAATCTCAATGTAATATTAATATTATATATATTTAAAAAACAACACATATAATATACATTATTATATATATATATTATATTATATATAATATATTATTATTCATACCCACATATATGCCTGTCGTAGCTGTGGTTATTACTTCATTATATATTTTTTAATTAAACCCAATAAAACATCCACACACCTCACTAACACACACATTTGCACTCTCACACTCACACATAAACACCACACACGCGCATATACATGGGTGTGATTATAATTATATTACTTTTTATCTTATTTTATTATTTATTTTGTTTTTCAATCAATCAATCCCGTGGATGCACACCTACACAATTCACCTATACCTACACATGTGTAAACACACACATCCACATATATTTATTTACCTACTTATTTTTTTAGCGAAAATAGGGTTAATGATTTATATATATTTATATAGCAAATGTATACACACATATGTAACAATACATGCTTATATATCTATATATAATTGATAACTCTTTAATTCTTTATTATATTTGAGATATATTTTGATATATTTGAAGAGTTATCAATATAATTTTAAAAGATTTTGAATTCAAATTAGTAAATCTATGATTTTGAATTTAAATTAGAAAATCTAAGATTTTGAGTTTAAAATAGCAAATCTTGCATTATCTTAGGTATTGATCAAATCATAGATGATGAAAATAACAATTTAATGTTTTTAGAAATTAATATTTTATTTTATTTCCTTCAATTTTATTATTTTGTTATTCTTTTTAGAAAATTATGGAGAGTGAATCTTGAAAAATCAAGAGATCAAGAAATATCAAGAGAAAAGAAAGATTCAAGAAGGGAAAAATGAAAAAGAAAAGAAGAGAGAAGATAATGAATAAAGGTCTTGGCATTATATATATATGCAACACAACGCATCATCACCCACCAATTCTCCATTCTTCTTCCACCTCTTCTTTCCATCTTTCTCTCTCTCTCATCATCACACATCATCATCTTACTCTTTCTTTCATCATCCCTCTCTCACCATCATCATCTTCTCCTTCTCCTCTTCTCAACATTCTCCATAGATGAATCTAATTTGATCAAGATGATGAGTGGCTAAAACTTGGTGTTTCTTGGAGATGAGAACTTGACTTGAGTTTCTAGAATTTATTAGGGGAGTTATTTTTATTTAATCTTTTTACTTTGTTAATTATCTTGAATTCCTAATTTTAGGATTCATTATGTTTAACTCTGTTCTTGATTAAATATTTTTGTGGTTGTTTTGGATTATTGTTGTTTGTTTGATTTGATCTATATATTTTCCCAATTGATTTCATGAATTTATATGTGCTTCAGTGATTACTGGTTCATATTATTTAATTTAATCAATTTAAATGTCGCGATAGTGCATTTGTTTAGGGGCAACAAGCACATTAATTCAATTCAATTCACACATCAAGTGGTACTTTTATAGTATTTTTAAGTAATAACTACAAATGCGATAGTAGGAGTAGCTAGTGATTAGAACTATTAGACTCAATGCGATTGCTTGGGGTTTTCCATTGAACATGATGATTTGAAACTCCCATTATTTTTAATTGAATGAGGATAGTCATTTACTTATTTCCAAGAGCGTCTCCCATATTTGCATTTCAACCCAATTCGTCTATTTATTCCAATTTTATATAGAAAATAAAAAAAGAGTAGTTTATGATTTATTTTTCTTGCATCCAATTAGTTATAATTAAAGAAAATCAATTTCTCAATCTATCCCCATTTTGTATTGCATTTTAGACTCTTAGTTTGTATATGGAAGTTAAATTAAGACTCCTTGATAAGAGAACGACCCGAGTATTGCACTCTACTGCAATCCTTGGTTTAAACATATTTTGCATTTGATCCCAGAAGTAAAGACGCGGTCAAATCAACAATAAATAAAAACAATGCACAACACTTATATATGTATACACGTATATGCATCAATATATATTTATATAATTTTTTCTGAACAAGACGTGTACATGATTGATGGAACAAGACCTCACTCTAGCTTTGCTTCTGAACACTTCCAGGGAAAATGTATCTTATATATATTATATCATAAAAAAAGTTATAAAAGGATTATGGATCACGTCTATGCCTGAGTAGCTACACCCACATTTTTTTTGAAAATGGGAGAAATGGTCATGAAGGGAGAGAAGAAAGAAGGGAACGCACAGTGCACTATATTGAATGGGTGTGTAGCTGTACATTGACAAGACCCTTTTTTATAAGGAGGACAAAGAGCTTCGCCCATGGGAATAGGAAAGCGTTAGGTGTGTATGAGAGAAGAAAGACTTTGGACAATATACATCTTTTTTATCTTTGAGGAAGGAAGAAAAATGAGAGAAAAGGAAGAGCACTTGTAAGTTCACTGTAGCCATTGACATTGTTGCTTGTTACTGTAGTGGGGTGTACTATAGCTTTGGTTTTTTAGGGTTAAGGTGAGGGTGAGGGTTAGATGGGTTATATAGAGGTTGGATCAGGGTTTTATTTTGAATAAAATAATATTATATACATATATAATTTTTTTGTTTTTTTAAAACGAAAATAATAATAATAATTATTATGTATTACTTATTTTAATAATAAGATAAGTTTACACACTTATAATTAATTATTTTTAGGAGACATTTCCTTATATATATTTATATATAAATAATCTGAATTTGATTTTTATTTTAAATCTTAATTTATTTTATTCTCTGACTAATTAAAGTATAAACAATTAATTATAAATCCCAAAGATAAGGGTGTTACATCTTGGCTTACGTTAAAGATATTATTATCATTGAGAACTCCCTATCTTTCACTACTACTCTCAAGTCAAAACTGAATGATGAGTTTGCTCTCAAAGACTTTGGTGGTCTTAGTTTATTTCTTGGTATTGAAGTACAAAAATTGACTAAAGGTGTGTTGGGATTGAAGAGCATAATGGAAAATTAAAATTTGTCAATCCCTTCCTTCGATCAGTTGAAGGCTTTTAAATTGTGTAGTTAATAAGCATACCTTTCTTGGAGTCTTTTCTTTTCTTTCTTACTCTGTTTTAAGAAGCCAACAACTACTATCAGCTTCCTCTACCGGTATCCACACTATGCCTTTTTTTCTACTTCCGACTCTTGGATTTCCTTCTCACCCTTAGTTTCTCTCTCAAGTTTATGAATTTCATTTTTCATATATGTGTCTCGTGAGAGTTCTAACCATCTATTTATAGACATTCAAAGCTTATCCTTTTGAATTTTAAAATCTATCTCTTATCTATTTCAAAATTCAAATCTTATCAAATACTATCAAATCTGAGAAATTATATAAAATTGGTTTTATCTAAATCTTTTCAACAGATATAATTTAACCAATCTATTTAATTTAGATAATGAGTCAAACGAGGATAATTTTTAATTTATCTCGATAAATTAAAACAAAAAATAATAACAAGATATATCAAGATTTAATCTATCATTATAAATTAAATCTAAGTCTTATCTTTTAAATAAAAATTTAATTTATCTCTATAAATTAAAGTCAAGATTGATTCTATCTTTCAAAACAAATCAAAGATTTAATCTATCTTTATAAATTAAATTCAAGATTTATCTTTTGAAAGAAATCTGAAATATTATATCTTTATATATATAATATGTACATATCAATATATGTAATATGTACACATATATACATGAAAAATATATAATATATATAAACAAATTTATGTGTGCGTATTCTCCCATGAATATTCAATGAATTTGGATATTTTAGCTCATGTTGGATCATTTTCTGTGCAACCCTATAGACCCATATGAAGTTGCTACTAGCCTACAAGTCATAAGTAGTCTCTAGTAAGACATTACGACTACTAAATTTACATGATGATCTGTAAACCGATACAAATTATCATACAACTACACGTCCCTTTTGTCACATAATATTTCGATCAAGGATGAAGCATGTAGATTGTCATCCTCATATTCTTGATCATTACTTTCTCAATCTCTAAGTGGTTTGACTATAGAGATGGAACTTCTTTCCTTTATAGTATAACCATACATTTCTCAGATTCACTCATCGAGGGGCTCATCAATATCATAACAATGTGAGGGACAAATCCTATATTAACCATTTATATTCCTCTACACAAGATTCACTAAGCCCGAACATAGCATTTATCATCACTCAGTTAAAAGTGACTTTTAACTATGTCAAAAATGAGCGACTCTTATGTAAGAATCCATGATGATCTCAAGTCAAAGGGCATAGTGATGTAGTCGTTTTGTGAGATAAGCTTATGACATGAATCCATGGAGGTATCTAACAGCAGGTCAGTCCAACACCTTGTACTCTTACAAGAGCCTATGACTTTGATTAGTATCTCCATACATTTCAAAGTCATAATGGTCTTATTTCGTCTTTACTCCCATGTAGGTGAACATACATGGACATTTAGGATAATCACTATGATTTATCCAAGGACAATTTATTACAACAAAACATACGAAGAATATGATAAAGAAAATAAACATTTCATTAATCAAAATACTCAAAATACAATGATTGTGCCTAGGACACACTTTCCAACAAGGTTGATGTCTAAAAGGAAATATATTTTTGAGTTATTTACCATAGCAGGTATCTCTAACTGCAAGCCAGTAAGCACACCAATGGTGTCCTCTCCTCACCTATCCTCTAAAGGGTCTACACCCGTGTCTGATCCACATCTCTATAGGTTTGTAGTGGGTACTCTTCAATATGCAGATACCACTAACCCATAAATTGTACTTAGTGTGAACAAAGTCTATTGCAAAATCCTCTACAATCTCATTGGCAAGCTGGTAAGAGGACTAACTATTATCTTAAAGGAACAATTACGTTTGGTTTGACATTGCACAGACCAAGTGCACTTTGGCTTATGGCATATTCTAAGGTAAACTGGGCTATGGATCTTGATGATAGGCGCTCAACCTCTAATAACTATGTCTTCTTTAGTGGAAATCTTATCTCATGGTGTGCCAAGAAACAATATATTGTTACACGCTCTTAGTTGAAGATGAGTTTTGAAGTCTTGCTAACGTTGTCTCTAAAGTGTTATGGCTTCAATCTCTACTCACTAAACTTAAAATTTCAACCTTTTTTTCGGTAAAATTAAAATTTCAACCTTTATTCAACCAATTGTCTTGTGTGATGGCCTCAATACTGTTTGTGATATCCATATAATTAAAGATCAGTTAGAGGTAAGATGAAATGGTAGAAATCTTAAGAATGCCATAAGCATTTGCTATATTGATCAATGGGTAAAAGTGTAATTTTTAAGAAGTTCAAGTAATTAAGGGTAATTTTCACAGAATATCAGAAAATTTCCTTCTAAACATTGAAATGAAGATAATAATTCTTCAAAAAATATTTGAGGTAGAATTGAGGTTGAAAAAGTAGAAATGAACTCAAAATAAATTTTCAGTAATTATTTAATATTTGACTGATTAAGAGATTTTTAGTCAAATATAATTATTAAAAATACCAAGAGGCATTGGATAATTGATTAAGAAGTGGGAAAATTAGTATAATAATTTTGTGAATTTATAAAATTGGTTTTAGATTTAAGTCAGCGATAGTTTACCTAGGATAATAAACCTCATAAATAGGTTTTTTTAAAAAAATTGCCAAAATGGCACTTTTGAAAAGAGATTAAAATTGATAAGAATTATATAGTTATTTCCTATTTAATGAAAATTTTTAACGGTCATACATTGATCAAATAATCAGAGAATTCCTGAAAAGTATTTTCGAGAGAATGGTTTTGCTTAAAGGAACCATAAAGTAGCTATAAAGTATTCATGTTGTGAAAGAAGATGAAGGGGCCTAAATTTACCCACATGGAATCATTTTATTCAAAGAGTAAAAGTAAAAAAAGTTTATGACTATGTGGTAGAATTTATCAGCAGAATGTTATTTTATCAAATAAGGGTGTGGGACCCACATGTAGTCTTGATTTTTAAAGTTCAAAACCACAAGGCCCTTCATTTTCGACCAACAACCAGAAAATAGAGAGAGGGGGTGGGGTGAAGAACAATAAGGAAGAGATCAAGAATCAAAGGAGAAAGGGAAGAAATCCAAGAAATAGGTTAGTTTATAGTGAAAATCGTCAATGTCTCTTCGAGTTTTTAGCATGCCTACTACCATTTATCCACAAACACCTCTTAATTTGGTGTTCTTGAAGTCAAAGAAAGACCTAGAGCTTCTAATGAAAGAAAGTGAAGAGAATCTCAAATTGGAAGAGGTAAGTTTCAAAATAAAACTCTAGTGATTTTGCTGATTCTATTAATGGTTGGATTTGTGGTTGTTTTGTATTGTTGTAATTTTTGGGTGCAAGAACCCTAAGGGACTGTGCTGCCCAATTTTTGTAAAATGAGAAGGAGAGTGATTTAATGCTAAAGAATGGTTAGAAATATTATTAGAATTTAGATTATGTAAGTGCATGGAAAGAAATGTTGTAAATCACATTTTTCTCTTCTCATTTGAGATTTCGGCCAGCTCTGGAACATTAGGAAGTGTATTTTGATGTTTTTTATGATTCCAATGATTTTAGAATGAGAAATTATGTAGGGTATAATTGAGAAAATAATTTTGGAGGTGTTAGAATTGAAAATGGAAAAGTTAGGGTTTAAGAACCTTAAGTGTTGGAAGAGAGAGTTAAGCTAAATTTAATGTGTTACAGTACATACTAATGGATGAATAATAATGTGAAATGCATTATAATGTGGTGTAGGCATTGAGTTATGCAAGGAGCCTACAAATTCCAAGAGGACAAAAGGAACCTAAGGGCAAGAAAATTCAAGTTTAAGAGGTAGCAGAGTTACTAATTTATACATTAATATTGTCGTTTATTATCATTGTGATTATTTGATATGATGTTTGATCTAGTTAAGTTAAGTGATATTTGAATATGTAAATCCTTACTTATAATTGTATCATAACTAATTTGCAAGGTGACTGCATTGTTGCCCATTTGCCCTACCAGTCTCCTATCTGTTAAAGATATTTGAATATGTAAATCCTTACTTAAAAAATTTGGCGCACAAGAATGGAACTGCAACATACCATTATGCAATTTGCAACACTAGTAAAAAATGTGGAGTTAAATGACCTAGTCTTTACCCCAACTCCATGTTGTAAAATTGTGTATGGGTGTGTCAAAGGAAGAGTCCCACATTATTTGGGATTGTGGAGTCCAAGTGAATATATAATAAAATATGATCTTAGACTAATAAATTAGTTAAGAGGAGGAAAGAGCTTGCATATGATAAATGCCACTAGAGTAAATCTGGCAATTCCCTTCCTCTTTATGTGCAAGTTAATTGTGTATTCGACATCCTTTATTAAAAGCTTTGCGGAAATAAAAATACTATTTTAAATAAAGCTTTGGCGAAGAAATTTTAGCATTTAATGTGGAATTCATGATACTAAGGAGTGAGAGAATGAGTGGGTCCTTTAGTAAGAGAAAGGGTGATCACTCGGGACATCTGATTAACTGTGGGGATGAAGATGTTTGTAGTCGTAAACTATCAAATGAAGAGGATGAGCTGCTGGGCCGTAACATCAAGAGGATGCAGGAGGATGCGTTTATGCAGCAAGCAACATGGGAAGAACCAGGAGGAAAGGGAAGAGGATGTGGTAATGGGAGAACCTCATCAGAAAGAAGAGCATATGCATCAGAACTTACCAACAAAGGATGCCAAGCTTCCTATTAAGACTCCAATTTCCTACAAACAAAAACTGATAGGGGAAGCTAATGTAGCTTTTGACAGGGACCCAACTAAAAGAATGGCTCAAGGAAGAGGAGGATACAGCTCATATACTTTCAGATGAAGAGGAAAAGCTAATGGAAACCCTTCCAAAGATAAAAAATGCCTGATGATCGCTTAAAGGAAGTATGCCACCCATGGAAGGATGCCATCATCCTCACATTGCTGGGAAGGAAAACTAACTTAAGCATGATGAAGGATAGAATTTACTAGATGCTTAAGAGTGAAAATTTTGAGCTTATTAATTTACAGAACAATTATTATGTGTTTAGATCAGGAGACAAGAATTTATGTGCCAAACTTTTGTTTGATGGGCCTTGGTTGATACAAGGCCACTACCCTGTGGTGCAAAGATGGAGTCCAAATTTCAACCCTTATTGTAACAAGGAAGGTAGCTATTTGGGTCAGAGTCCCTAATCTCCCAATGCATATTTACTCTGAGGAGTGCATGCTGGAACTCTATAACCTCATCGGCAGAGCAATCAAAGTTGATCTAAATACTTTGGCTCATAAAGACCAAAACTCGATAGTTGTGGAAAGAGGGAAGTTTGCCAGGGTCAATGTTGAGGTGGATCTCAACAAGCAACTTCAATCTCGCTTTGTCCTACGAAAAAAGAATTTCACAGTGAAATATGAGGGCTTGAGTACCAATTGTTTCAAGTGTGGTTTGTATGGACATAACCAAGAAAATTGCCCTCAAAATCTCACAAACAATGCCCCTGTAACGGAGAACACGTCGGTGAATGGTTTTAAGTTATTGGAAAACCAGCAACAAGATGAGAGCAAGGAAGGAAAGCACCCATTGGTAAGTATACCCAGTATAGCCGTTGAAAAGCAGTACGGAGCTTGGATGCAAGTCAAAAAGTCCTCATGACAACGCTACCGAAAACCAGATTGGTAGAAAGCACAGCAGCAAAGAGGAATAGGGAGCATGAAAGAACCAGTAAAAGAACAATGGAATAGCACGGGGTCAAGGTATGACATACTGCAAAGTCAAGAGACTGAACCTTCCTTACGCAAAATAGGAAAGACGCACAGAACCAGGGATGCTGCAGCTCAATGGAGAAGAAAAGAGGTGAAAAAGCCTCAACAGGTGAAAAGAGGTGAAAAGTGGAAGTCAATGTAGCTACACAACACCACGGTCAACGCATGGAGTCTCAACAGTTTGACCATAGCACGGTGCCCCTGATTGTCCCCAACGTCCAGATCACTTCTTATGCCGAGAGCACTGCTGGGAGAGAGCTTGGGGACAACAATGACTTATGGTTCGAGACGCATGATGAAGTTAGAGAAGAGGCACAAAGTGAAGTGGAAATTCTGGAGCTGTCGGATTCCAGACAGTAGCGTTGCTTCCTTTGGTTTGTCAGGTTCATTCTTTCCTTGTGTATCTCATGAATATTTTATATTGGAACTATAGAAGGGTCGCCTCAAAATTATTTCCAGGTAAAGTTAGAGATGTTCTAAAAAAAATAACGTGGGTATCCTAATTTTAAGTGAGACCCGTGTGAGTGGTGCTAAAGCTGACACAATAATTAAAAAATTGGGTTTCAATCATTGGATCAGGTTAGAGGCTACTGGTTATGCTGGAGATATTTGGCTTTTGTGGAATGTGGAAGATGTTTTTATTTCCTATCTGGCTTCTTCTACCCAGGCTTTACATGTCAGAGCTAGGTTTGCTAACAATAATCAAGAGTTTATCCTTTCCTGTATTTATATGGAGCCTTGCATTAATCTGCGACAGTCGCTTTGGAAGGAACCTGTGGATCTGGGTGGCACCATAACTTACCCTTGGGTTGTAATCGGTGATTTCAACGCCTACCTTTCGTATGATGACAAGAAGGATGGTGCCCCTCCAAATACCAGAGTTATGAGGCACTTTGCAAATTGCATCCACCAGGCTCGGTTAATTGAGAATGAGATCATAAAAGATTGGTTTACTTGGGAAAGAGGCCTAGTCAGGGAACGAATCGACTGGGCCTTCAGCAATTCTGCGTGGAACAAGATTCATCCCTTATCTAAATTCTACTATCTCAATAGATTTGGTTCGGATCATCGACCCATTCTCTTACAGATCTCCCCTGCTCATTACATCCGTCATACCAACCCTCCCTTTCACTGTCATGCTGCTTGGTTTTTAGAAGAGGGTTATGAAGATATTGTTAAAACTGTTGGAGCAGGGATAACTGGAATGAGAAGGTCTCAGTGTTTGCCAAGGAAGTAGGGGAGTGGAACAATAGTAAAATAAGGAACTTGGTGGAAAAAAGAAGCATCTTATTCATAGAATTGAAGGGGTAGGGAGAAGCAGAATGAGAAGAGAATCTCAACATCTAATTCAAACGGAGAGGGAGCTATGGAAGTAGTATAATAAAGTGCTTGCTTAGGAGGAGTTATTATGGTATCAAAAATCTCGATGTAACTGGCTCAAGTGGGGAGACAAAAATAACAAATATTTCCACACAACCGCTGTCATTAAAAGATGACAAAACATGATTGATAGCCTGAAAGACCTAAATAGAGAATGGACCTTTGATCAAGAGACTCTCAAAACTATTGCTTTAAGTTTTTACCAAGACCTTTTTTCTAGGGATGGCAATATCATCAGTGTCCTGAGAACTAGATCTAGTTTCCCTAGCATAAGGGGTGACGATGAAGCAAGGCTTGCGGCTGGAGTTAATGATCAAGAAATAAAAAATGCTACCTTCAACATTGGAGCCTTTAAGGCCCCGGGTCCTGATGGCATCCAAGCAGTTCTTTGCCATGAGTATTGGCACCTTGTGGGATAGCATATTTGTGCTATAGTTAAGGATGTTTTCAGGGAACCTGAGCAGGTGACCGTGCTAAACAACACAAATCTTGTCCTAATCCCTAAACAGTAGAAACCTAAAACCATTAAAGACTTTAGGCCTATCTCTCTTTGTAATGTTAACTACAAGATTATTACCAAGTTAATCACCAAGCGCCTTCAGGGTATAATGGGTAATATAATTGGGAACCGCCAGTATAGCTTTATTGTAGAGCGGCAGAGTAGTGATAACATTATCATTGCCCAGGAAGTGATACACTCCATGAGAACTAAGAGGGGCCATAACGGATGAATGGCGGTAAAGTTGGTTTGGAAAAAGCCTACAACCATTTGGAATGGAGTTTCATTGAAGACGCTCTTAGAGCTGCTGGAATAGAAGAGAGGCTCTGTAATGTTATCATGCCGTAGATCACTAATTCCTCATCCCAGATACTCTGGAATGGTGAAGTCACTGAGACCTTTACTCCGTCGAGAGGTATTCGCCAAGGAGACCCGATTTCCCCATGCATCTTTACTTTATGTATGGAGCATCTTAGCCATATCATTAGAGATGTAGTATAGGATGAGCTTTGGCAACCAATCCATTTGAATGCAGGGGGCCTCCTTTAACCCACCTTTTCTTTGCTGACGATCTTATCCTTTTTGGTGAAGCCACTGCGTCTCAAGCTGATGAATGATGAATTGTATCTCCATGTTTTGTGAAGCTTCAGGACAAAGAATGAATAAGTCGAAGACAAAAGTGTGTTTTTCGAAGAATATTCACTTCTCCAGAGCATATAATCTAAGCCAGAGAATGGAAGTGGGCCTAACAGCAGATTTGAGGAAATATTTGGGCATCCCTCTTCTTTACAAGAGAGCCTCAATGATCACGTTTGCTCCAATTTTGGAGAAGTCTCAGAGAAAGCTAGCAAGATGGAAGAAAAGTTGTCTTAACATTACTGGTCGTGCCACCCTTATAAAAAAAGTTTTAACTGCTCTTCCTTCCTATTATATGCAGACTATGCTATTGCCGAAGGGGCTTATCCGAGCTCTGGAAAAGATAAATAGGGGCTTCCTTTGGGGAGATAATCACAAAAGTCGAAAAATTCATCTGCTGCCATAGGATCTCATCAACAAGATAAGAAAGAAGGTGGTCTGGGGATCCGAGATCTGAGAAAACAAAACGAAGCCTTCATCATGAAAATTTGCTGGAATTTGTTGACTAACAAAGATGCGTTGTGGGTTCAAGTTCTTAAAGCCAAGTATGGTTGTGGAAAGGAACCGTTGGTTAAGATCCGAAGAAAGAAGAATTCTTCACACACCTGGAGAGGCATATGTGCTATGTGGGAGAAATTTAGAAAGGGTGTAGGAGTCAAAATTGGCAATAGGACAAATACTTCCTTCTGGTTCAACAGTTGGACAGAAATAAACACCCCCGTAATTGACCTTATATCGGATCTTGAAGCCTTAGTGGATAGTGAAACAAAAGTGGTGGATTATGTTATCCCTTGTGGAGAATGGGACAGAAACAAGTTGTGCATATGGTTTTAGCCCCACATTGTTGATCAGATCATGAGTGCGCACCCACCTCGGGGGAGAGAGGAAAGGATAAGTATTTCTGGAAACCTTCATCTGATGGTAGTTTTTCTGTTCACACTGCCTAACATTTTTTCTCTGCAGGTACACAACAACAAGGAGATGCTTTCTAAAAGGAGCTATGGAAGTGGAAAGTCCCAGAGAAAGTTAAAGCTTTCATGTGGATCTTTGCACATGGAAAGGCACATACAGCTCAACTCCGCTTCAAGCGAGGTATTGACAAGTCCACGCATTGCCCGTTCGGTTGCAGGGAAGAGGAAGACCCCATGCACTTGTTGAGAGACTGTACTAATGCTCGAGTGAGATGGTCTTCACCGGTCAAGCCTAACTTAGGGGAAGAGTTCTCTTCACTTTATGGGATAGATTGGATCCGGTGGAACCAAAAGAAGGAAGCAAACAGAGACTTTACGGAAAAGCTGAGATGGAGAAACTTATTTGGTTACTTATGTTGGGACATATGGACTGACGGATGCAAGAGAGTGTTTGGAGAGGATATTCAGGAGACTCATGCTAATGGTCTTTCAACTTTCTTTAGGGCTTGCGAGGATCATTCCCTTCTGTCTCAATGTAAATTCTATACAGGTCAACGTGTTAACCTGCAAGTGAATCTTGATGGTAGGCAAGATGAGGTTAAGCTTGAAGTTGATGGATCCGTGCTTAACTCAGGTTGAAGTGGTTGCGGTGGGATCATCCGAGCAGGGGATGATCGATGGATTGGTGGCTTCAACTACAAGCTTACCATGGTTCCTCCAGATATTGCTGAAATCATTGCAATCATTCATCGCTTGCAAATATGCTAGAACCGTGGCCTTACCCAAGTCATAGTTAGCACAAATTGTATTGAGGCTATTAACTTAATTTCGCGGGGTAGCAATAGTACTCATCCTTTTAAGGATATTGCTGAAGAGGCGCGGCAATTAATCTCCTGGAATTAGAACATTGTAATACAACATGTAACGAGGGAGAGTAACTTTTTAGCAATAGATTAGCAAAAATGGCTCACACTTTGGTAGAGAACTTTTGTTATTATGACCTACCCCCCTTTTGTTATACAAGAAGGGGAGTTAGAGGGAGAAAATATGCATCCTTGACATTCTTGTAATGGTTGTATTTTCTTGAATGTTATCCAGTTTGTTACTCAAAAAAAATGTGGAATCCGAATTTTGAAAACTCTTATTTTATTATCAACATCTGTTCTTTTAGTCACCATTGATTATTTGTTAAAGCAACGCATTGACAATTTTCCAAGGTGTCTTTAAAGCTTTGTACCATTGAAATTTGCTTTGGTGATATTTAATAGCAATGTCAATCAAGTTTAAAAAAGCAATGAATGGGTGGCTATTTAATAGTATTTTCAATCAAGGTTTGAAAAGCAACGTATGGGAAATAAATGTACTATTTAATCGTATTTTCAATGAATGTGTGGCTATTTAATAGTATTTTCAATCAAGGTTTGAAAAGCAACGTATGGGAAATAAATGTGTGGCTATTTAATAGTATTTGCAATGAATGTGTGGCTATTTAATAATATTTTCAATCAAGGTTGAAAAAGAACGCAAGGGAAATGAATGTGGCTATTTAATAGTAATTTCAATTAAGAGTATCATAAAGTTTTGAAGAGCAACGTACATATAGACATAAAGTTTGGAAGAACAACGTACATAGGGAAATGAATTGGCTGAATGGTTTTAAAAGAGAATTAGAGATACAATTCGGTGTCCAATAGATAGTGGCTTAATAGACTGCACTTGAATTTTGGTGCACTCCTCCTCCTTTAACATATTATTGTGTTTGCTGAGTTACACTATTTTTGTTGTTCTACTCACCCCGACTCGCAGGAAGAATCCATTTAATCCTGGAGAGTTCTTGCTTAGCCAGTAGTTGCGAAATAGCTCTTAAGGATAGTATCCTTGGACGTGACTCGAGTTGATTTTAATTTTGCAGGTGTTTTCCATCTGCAATCTTAAGAGCTATTTATTATCATGGAGTCATAAAACACTGCTACTGGTCCCAATGAAACTGTCCTGTCTCTATTTCGACTGCAATGCCCTTTCCAAGGCTATTTCCTGACACTTCAAAGATAGATCAGTTTGATGGGAAAAATTTTAGACATTGCCAAGAGTGAATCTACACTCTCCTAGATATGCATGGAGTAGTTGCTGCTCTAACACAGCCTGAACTATCGGTCGATGCTGATTAAGCCCAAAAGGGCACTTGGGTGTATGCAGTTAGAAAATTGCATTAACGAGGGTATAGAGGTGAAAGGAAGATGAAAACAGGCACAATTGGATGCATGATTCCAACAGTAGGCTTTTTTCTCGAAAAAACCATGAAATGAATGGGTTGCGATGCATTTTGTGATGCTAACGAGGCGCCAATATTCTAGACACATGCTAATAAGGTATTTTCATATTTATGGCTAATTAGTATCATTAATATGGGTCATGCATGCTAATGTGTTTAATAGTAATATTTGCTATTGAGATTTTCATGATATCTCACTCTTGCTCAAACGACAACTCTCCAGACCAAAGCTCAAACAAAGATATGGGCAAGGAATGAGAGGTCTAGAAGGTGGGAAAGTGACTTCAAGCATAGGAATGTTGCAAATATCTGTAATTATATGTTTAAGTATGGTGTTGGACTTTGTATAATGAACCCCAACTAAATGGTATGACTTATATAAATCATGGGAGCATGCTAAGTTTATCAAAGTAAACCTAAGAGTAGAGGCATATGTGAAAGAATGTATAAATGGCATGCTTAAAGTGGTATAAAGGGTAAATGGTAACTAAATTAAGTTGATGTATGTACAAAATAAGGCAAATGGTATCTAAAATTTATAAAAAAAATTAGTTAAATAGTACACATTCTAAAATTTAAAATGAATCATAGTTTGTCTAAATTGGATGTGTACAAAGGAAGTTATGCAATTCCAAGATTTAAGGAAAAATCTGGAAAATTAAAAATTGACCGCATGAACAGTATTTTTTCACGACTTATTTTGTACTAATCAAGCATGAAAATGGCCAGGTGAGTATTTTTTCAAGTATATAATTGAATAAGTTTCAAATGGATACTTGCACCACTTAATTTTAGTTTTTCTAAAATTAGTTATGATTTTTTTAAAGTTGATCAAAATTTCAAGGTTACCAAGTGAATAGAAACACAAGAACTGATTTTAAAATTTCATTTGATTCACTAATTTTAAGTTATGACAAGCATTCAAATGATCTAGAAATGGTCACCACTACTCATAAAAGTAAAGTTAAGAGGTGTTATAGCTATTTGGTATAAGAGCCTAATTCATGCATTGTACGAACCGTTCTACTTTTGAATATATATTGTTATGTGATTGCATTGGATAAGTAAATGTTATAGCTTGTGAATTGTTTAGTAATCAGAACAGGGAAGATGAGCATAGAAGTGACTCAGCCTAGTAAGTCTAAATCCAATGATAGGTCGGTTCCATTTAAAACTAGTTTCCACTCAAAACCCTTAGTGAATCAAACGGAAGTAGTAGAGTTTGAGCATGATGGAGTGGTTCCATGGTGAAAATTTCCTTGCAAAAAGAGGATTAGGTAAAAGAGTGCTAACAAAAGGACATAATTCATTTCATTGATGGTCAACACAAATCAATAATTTTGTAATCAAGAAAACACATATTGATTCATGTTGAAATCAGTTAGAAATAAAGTTTAATTGTCAATATGATGCTCATGAATATGTATTTAATAGGAAAAATAAATATATGCATTACAATAACAAGGGAGATATATTTTTTGACATCCTAAGGTATTATCCATGTTTAGTAGCCCGTAAGCACAAGATTTTGCCCTATTGAAATCCTATAGTTATCCAAAAGGTGCCTCAAATGTCAAAGGTCACATCCTACTACATATATGGCCTTCACTTTAGACGGGTCCAACCGATGTGAGACTTGAGCGCACCCTGCCTATTGCATCTCCCTTCCCCCTTAGCCCACTTCGGGGTCCCTCAGGGTGTTAGGTCCCTAGCAGGGTTTGATGTGACACTCTCCCCACCAACGGGAAGAGCCGTCCTCGGCTCTGAAACCATAATGTGACATCTTGAGGTATTGTCCCCGTTTAGCCGCCCATAAGCACATGTTTTTACCCTTTTGGGATCCCATAGTTACCCAAAAGGCGCATCAAATGTCAAAGGCCACACCCCGACTATATATATGGCCATCCTTTGGACGGGTCTAACCGATATGGGATCTGAACACACCCTGCCTACTGCATCTCCCTTCCCCCTTCACCCACTCTAGGGTCCCTCAGGGTGTTAGGTCCCTAGCAGCGCTTGGTGTGACATTCTCCCTACCAATTGAAAGAGCCGTCCTTGACTCTGATACCATAATGTGACATCTTGAGGTATTGTCCCTACCTTATCAGTTGTTAGTGCGAATACTCGACCTGGTGGTGCGGGAGGTCTGGGCCATTTTCTTATTCTTGTTACAATATTTGGCCAAATGACCGGTTTCTCCATAAACGTAGCATGTTCAACAATTTTTTGGGTAGTGTCAACCGCATCGAATACATTCAAGGTGAACAATCATATTAAGGGTAGAAGTAGTAGGCCCCCTTTGAAAGCTCTGGTTGCCATCTTCGTTACCTCTAGGGACCTGGGCCTCTCTGATAAGGTGTCATTTGAAAATGATTCCTCGCTCTACTGTTGCTACTTGAGCCTGGACTAAAGCATCCATTCCTCCTTATTGGCCCACCACCTGAGGCTTTGAGTTCCTGCTGAACTTCCTGTGGGAATCCCTTATGCGGGCCACCTTTGTCTCTCTTATCCTTCTAGTCACCATTCTGATAGTAGGGCACATTTTCTTGAAGTCTTCAATCTCATAGGCCACCATATGGTGTTTAATCTTAAGCCTTGTTTTTTCCAACAATTGAGAAGCAAGCCACCTTGGTTTAGGGTTTGCCTTCACATATGCCTCATGAAGATCTCCCTGCTGGAAGGCATAGAATTCATTCTCCTTTTGTTGTCTCAGAGCTGCTAGAAAATAATGGTTGAAGAACCTCTTCTTAAATTCATCCCACTCCAAGTCGGGTTCATGCGGAGATTTGGCACTTACCCACCATTGCTTGGCACTCTTCTTCATCAGTACAACTGCAACATTAACTTTCTATCGAGAGTTGCAAGGGATTGCAAGAAAAAGGGTCTCTAATCGATCGATCCATTCTTCAGCCACCAAAGGTTTCAATCCTCCTTCGAACTCGGGTGGGCAGAAAGCATTCAAACCCTTCCAAATTGTATTCATAGCTGCTCTCTCTTGAACTATTCCCATCTCTTCCATTGGACTTGATTGACTTGGTGGATTTTGAGTAGTACCCACACTCTCAAACTCAGTAGGGTCGTTCACATTCTCGGGGATGTCATTCTTCTGTCCTAGATTTACCCTTTCTTCCCTTTCTTGCTCTATCTTTCACAGTCTTTCATCCATTGATAGAATTATAGCTTGCATTTGCTTTGAACTCTCTACCATTGATGATGGAGGTGATGGATCATTACGACTTCCACTAGCACCTCCTCATGTATGCCTTGTATCTACCATTTCTCCCCACCTAAGGGCAAAACACCCACAAGGAAAAGAAGAACCATAAATCAAAGGCTAATAACAAGAAGGGAAGATTATGTAAAGAGAATGTATATTGTCAAATGACTACATGTAATGCACAACAAGCCCGAGAACCATTTGGCTCTGATACCAAATTGTAATCCCCTAAACAAATTTAACCACATAATGTATTCACGGTTAATTATGTAATTCATAATTCCTTCGAATACCATTTATAATTCCTTCTAATACCATTATTAATTCCAAACAAACCAAACTCTGATACCATTTATAATCCTCACAAAACCAAGCCCTGTTTAGCCGGAATAAACCAAACTAGACTCCAGGGTCCCTCAGGGTGTTAGGTCCCTAATAGGGCTTGGTGTGACACTATCCTCAGAGTGGGCGAAAGGGGAAAGGAGGCGCCTTTTGGGTAACTATGGGATCCCAAGAGGGCAAAACCCTATACTTACTGCAGCTAAACATGGACAATACCTCAGGATGTCACATATTTAATAGAAAAATATATTTACACTTTTTTCATCTTCTCTGTCTCTCTTATAGGTATCCCAAAGAAAAGTTTTGTTCTTCATATTCATACGAATATACTTTTTCAAAATCCGAAGGCTTGATAAGAGATTGGACTTTTGAAACTTTTATCAATAGATGATGTTTCATTGATACTAAATTTTGGTTTCCATTCATCACTTTTATCCAATAAATTACTCTTCATAAGCATATTAAATTGACAAAGGATAAATTCAAAAAAAAAATTGATTTCCAATCCCATGGAACACAATATTTTAAGGGAATAAAAGAATGTAAATATTTTATTTTAGGCTTAGCCCATCACATGTGAGAATAAGCTCATAATAATAAAAATATATAACGGATTTATGAACTTTCCCAAAACAATAAGTCATATTGGGGCGGAAGAAACATTTACCTCTCACAATTGTTTTTCTTTCTTGTGCGAGATCCAAAATTTACAATTGAGGTACCGTATGATATTTCATGTTTGAACTCTCTTACCATTCTTTAGTCAAAGTAGCTCTTGGTTAAGTACTTGTGCTAATAATATATTCCGAAATTTCTGAAAAGGAAAACAAAGAAGAGAATTAGAGAGTAAGATAAAGAGATAGAGTCATTTTTTTTTGCATTGAGAGTCATTCTTATTCATTGTATGAAGTATAAAGTACAATAAGGGATTTCTTCTATTTATATGTATAACTTCACAATATTAATATATTATGGTAAATTAATTCTATGATTGTAAGAAATAATAGATTAATATAGGGGATCATGGAAATTATGGAGAGATATAAACATCAACGTAGTATTCATAGCAAGCACAAATATGCCTTAAATAATAAACTGATTAAATAAGAAAATCATTTTAAATTCTCAAATCAATTAATATAAAAAACTAAATTTGCTACTATTTAAATTTTAAATCCTACATTGAATTATTGTCAAACTCAATATTTTGTTCAAACTCTAAACCAAAAATTTATTCTATTACCCAAATAAATCACACCATTAGATAGATTCTGTTGAGTAGAACAATTTTAATGAAAAAGTTTTAGAACATTAAAATTAGTTTTAGTTACTAAAATAAACTTCAAATTCCAACTTGACTGGCAACTGACGAGAGGGAAGGAACGATACGCCTAAAGAATTTGTGCGCTCTCTCTCTTTCTCTCTCACTCACGACATATAGTAGTAATATAAAACATATGGCTCAAATTACCCAACAAACCTATAAGGGCTCGTTTGGTACGATGGAAGTGATTTTGATGGAAATGGATATGGATATGGAAATAGATATGGATATGGAAATGGATATGTAGTTTAAAAGTGCGTTTGGTATGCCTTAGAAATGGATCTTAATTTTTATGTAAAAGGACCAAAATGCCCTTGTCATAATTTGTTCCCTCTTGCAAATCCCCACCTCCCTACTCATCACCTCCGACCTCCGACCACCCGCTCATCCCTTCTCCTCCATCTCCGACTTCCGACCACTCTGCTCCCTCCATGCTCTAACCTCCGTTAGAGAACACAACAGCGACTTATTTGGCGGTTTATCATCGTCAGAGTCCACTCTGCTTATCATTATTTGACGGTTTAAAGGCACACAACAGCGACGTCTCTTTAATGCTTCCTCT
>JANTPZ010083869.1:0-12545 GCA_025593235.1 Vachellia pachyceras
TTTTCCTCGCTAATTTGGAAAATTAGAGAGGAATTTACATTCCTCGCTAAAATTCCTCGCTAATTTGGCAATTTAGAGAGGAATATTCAAGTCGTCGTTAATTTTTCTCGCTAATTTAAGAATTAGAGAGGAATTTCATAGTCCTCGCTAAATTCCTCGCTAATTATGCTATTTAGAGAGGAATTTTAAAGTCGTCGCTAATTTTCCTCGCTAATTTGGAATTTTCTAGTAGTGGTGTGTGTGTTAGAGAGTGAAGAAGAAGTTGAGGAAGGAAAGGGGAAAAGAGGGGAAGTTCATGTGAAGATGATTAAATGACCATTTGGTAATGTGGTAGAGAAATACTTTTATGTAAGTCAAGGTAAATATGTGAAGGAGATTATCTCATTTTGCAGAAAAACACTGTTGAACGTACGTTTGGCTTTTCCAAATGCTCCAACAAACAAGCGCTAAGATGCAAACGTTGCCTTCATGCTTTCTATATATATATATATATATATTCTTGTCCTTCCCACAAAACTATTTATTACCCGAACATTACTCTCACCTACGCTTTCCCTATTCATTTAATGTATCACCCATTCAAATTCATTCTATTTTTGTATGTGGAGTTAAGCTTTAATTTTATACCCAAAGTTTTCATCCATCAACCGTTGATATCAAGAAGTTTTCTTAGAAACAATATTGTTCAAGAACTGTATAATTTGTAGCAAAGTCACCCTTGTGTTAAAGAGATGTTAAATTTGACCATATAATCTTATAAATATAATTAATACCTATTCGGTGATTTATGATTAATTAGGATGTTGAATTTATTTCTTTTTAAATGTGTCATATAACAAGAATTAGAGTAGCACATAATCTATAAACTAGAATTGAGTCTAGCAAAAGGGTTAATCTCATTGTAACATGCGCCCGTATTGAGTACTAAAGACACGTAGGGTATCCTCCCGTAAGAAGATGTAGATGCTTAAGGAGTAGGATATAATCTTGCATTTGAATTAAGGTTTCCAAATTTCTTATGGCCATCAAAAGCTTTTTGTTTTCGATGACAGTAGTGTTTATATAATTGTGTGCAATAATAATTATTCAATTAAAAGAAATTAAAAATAAATAGTGAACACAATTATAACCAAATTGATTCAAGGACAGCTGAATCATCAAAGATCAATTGAGAAAATTTGAAAGGTCAACGACAACAGAGTGTGACGTATAAATAATCAGAGCACTTATTAGCAAATGCTGGTACGTTGACCCATAAAAGAATGTGGCTAAAAACATAATTAAAATTTATAACAACAAGGTAATGAGATGTGCATGAATGGGTTGTCCCAAATATAATCAATTAAAGTTTTATAGAGCACTTTTATAGCATATTCACTAAATTAATGATGCAAACACGCTTGGCTATACAAGTCGTGCCACAGACATGCTTGTCAGTTGACCTCTATATTCATTTATCATCAATAATAAAATATGTGTTTATTAGTTTAAGTTTATATTAAATTTCGGTTTTGGCTATTTAAATTTATAAAGTTTATTTTATGTCCCTTAATCTTAACACCATTAAGTTTATAAAGTGATTTTATAAGTAAATGCTAATAAAGCATGCTTAGATATGAATCATATTTAATATAAGATTTTTATATTTCACAATTACTATAAAATATGATAATAGTAGTGAAGGTTGATTAATTAGCTAATCCAGTCGGGTTTTGAAATTGAAAGGATGATTCTCTTCCTTTTAAATACTGGTGAAGTGGGGTGGCTCATTTATACATGCACAAATTATGTACTCGTGCTAATTCAGAAATAAAAAAAAAGCTGAGAAGTCTGTGATTGCAAAGAGAAGGTCATGTGTGTTTTTACAACTAAACAGGACACAGATAAAACTAAAATGCATGTGAATGAATGGGTCCTTAATTATGAGTAGCAATAATAATAATGGTCCTTAGTATTGGATGCTTCTGTTTGGGGTGAAGAACCAAACACTCATCATACACAGCTCACTCAGATATCTCATTAATTTCTGCATTAAGTACAGAGTGAAGCAGGCCATGAGGGAATTATTATTAAAGGGATCATAATCCCATTTCATGCCATATTTACTTAATCATTCAAAAGCACCTCCTCTTCATCACTCTACCCTTGCCTTCTATTTCCCAACAAAACTCCAAAACTATATATATATATATATATCATTGCTATGTAACCCCTCCAAGTGCTTTTTACGACGTACTGACATGAAAGCTCTGTTGTGTTCATCTTCATGGACAGTGTTTTAACCGCTTAAATACGGGATTTTAAGTTTGAGAGTTTGTATTTGAATGGAGAATGAGGTTGGCATTTTTGTTCAACTGCGAACAGAAGTTGTGAGCCTACTCAGTTCATGCATGCTAACATGTTCTTGAGTGCTTCATGTTTAGCATAAGGTGGCGGAGGAGGCTGTCCAAAGGGGACGAATAGGAAAAAGCTCTTTGGCGGTTCACTACGTTTTCTTAACATTGAATAGTAAGCTAAGCTTGAATGCAAATAAATTTAAAAGTTCTACTTTGCTTAATATATAGATATATATATATATATATATATAGTGCTTATCTTCAAAGAACATTTCTAAACATCCAAGCGGTTCACTATGTTGATGAAGTAGTGAACTATCGAGACATTTGTGCATACCTCTAGGTCGAGAAAAATACATAATATTTAGTTTTGGATTATGTATGGAATATCTAGTAAATTCAATAGAAAGTGATATACCTTATCGGTTTCTGTTTATTTTTCCCAATTTTAAACATATCGAGCTATAAAAAAAAATTATGCAAGTTATTTAAAAAGATAAAGTTTAAAAACTAAATCATAAACAATAATTAAATTTTGGTAATTAATTATACCGAAATTTGCTTGAAATTTTTCTACTATTTTAAACAGGTTATTAACTAATCATGTTTTGGAATATTGGTCCAATGCAACTCAAACTCACATCCATAGACCATGAGCCGAATGCTGATTTTTTGTTTATATTTTTTGGCCACTACGAACCAAATGTTGATCTTGATAAGCCAGTAATTATTTTAATTAAATTCCACGTCTTAATAATTAAGAAAATTGAGGAGATAGGATGGGAATATGCTTAGAAAGTGTTATTGTTTAATCACTTTTATATATATTATCTCATCCCCTGCTAGCCAGTGATCTTCGTTTCCCTATCCCAAAAAATATAATGTATTAATTTGAACATATTATACATGCATGTTGCCTCCATTTCACTATTAATAAAATATAAAGAGATAAGAGTAGCAGACTTCCAAATGCTGTTGAGAGATTCTTGATCTCAAAGGAAGACGAGTGTAGTTAATTATTAAGATCCCATCACAAGACACAATATAATACATTCAGATTTGCGTAACACATGCATGTGCCTTGATAGTTATGTACATATAAAAAAAAGAAATATATTTTTATATATCTCTAACATGGTGGATAACTTGAGAATCAACTTCAGTTAGAGTCTCTTGGAAATAATATGTTACAGATGTGGTAATGTCATTTGTTAACAAAAAGGACCTTTGGTGAAATATGACAAATAACTTCAAGGATATTGGTTTAATTTCGCAAGGGAAAAGCCATAGAAATAAAAACTTGACCTAAGTTGACCACAACTCTTAGAATAAAAACTTCATTCTTTCATGAAAAGAATAATATGAAAATATCGGTCATAATAATTTCTAGTAATCACTGAGAAGTTACTTAGTTTATGAGATCTGTTGGGAGAGTGATTTTACGTAAACCGATATGAGTATGTGAGAGGAGTTTTGTCTCGACTTATGTGCAACGTGCCCTCAATGTGCTTCCCAAGCAAGCACATAAGTGAATGAGGGACATGCATCGATGATGAGACACAATTGATAACTCTTCAAAACAGTAAATTACTCTTTCATTTGTTGTGTGGTATAATTGAAGTACACTGGTTTCGCTTTATATGGGCTACATGAATGCTTCATTGAATTTTCAATTTTCAACGCTTCTTGATGTGAATATAAAAAATTACCCAATAATATATCCATTAAGATTAGTGGTATAAACTACTTTTTCAACATGATTTATGATTTACGGTGTAAACATGTGAAATAATTTTTACTTCAATATGCATGAGTTTGTATTACAAATGACAATGGTAACAGCTCCAATACTCATGTTATTATATGATTCTATAGCACAAAAGTTATTGAAGTTGAGGGTTGGTGTGAGGAATTGAACTGGAATGCCTCCCAACGACATTCCACAAAAGTCAGTGTTGGAGACATCTTCCATAGTTGGCACATGCCATATGCTTTGACCTCTTTATATATAAATACAGACATACACACACCATTCCTCTATACTTTCAACTATTTCTCAATTCCTTGATCAAAAGTCTAATAAGCTTCCATTATCATTTGGATCTGCACCCTAATTAACAACCACTCCTTACCTCGTTTTCTTGTGCTTTCATGTTCTTTATTATATATATATATATATCATCGTCACTCCCACGTTACAGATTCAAATGATAACCAACATTATTGGAATATATATATTTGTGCCGAGTCGGAAATTAAAATCTTACTTCCACCAAAATACCGTAAGCTATAATTCAGATTTGATTGGATTTCCTTTTCTATTAGCAACTACATCTTTTTACAAAAGACAATCATGTTAGAGATAATATCAAGTACTAAATGTGAACACTTATTGAAATGGGGATTTAAACAATCATGTTTGATGTACTTTCGGATACTAAATTTAGGCACGTCTTCTGCTAGATCTAACCCGGTAAGCATTATATATATATATATATTGTATTTTGGGCTTCATTCCAAGCCCATTAAGGCCTATTTTGAGCTCCACTCATTGGGCTCTCCTTTTAATTTGAGTCTTTGAGACAATAAAAAAAACGCCCAAACGAAACGATATTTACCCAAAAGCCTCATCGAAGGAGGCCATTTAAGCAAAACGAATCCTGGCAGATCTTTAATTAAAATATGATAGGATTAAAGAATTTATGCGCACGAGGTGACTTTAAGAAATTCATGAATAATCGATATCAATTTTTTATATAATTTAGAGAGAATTATACTTTTTAGAAATTCAAAATAATAATCATCCTCCTCGATTGTTTAATGAATAATCGGTACCCTTTTTGCCTGATTTTCCTTTTCCTTTGTATTTGTTATCCATGTTAACAAATTTGTTAATGAGAATTAAACTTTTATTAAGAGGGATGGAATCTGCGAATATGTTAACATTTTTTAAAAGGAAAATGAAGGTTCTTTAAAGTGGGACTGTGGGGTTCCCTGTGATAAAAGGCTGGTCTAAGTCTAAGATACCAGATACATACTAGAAAAAAATAAAACCCCTCATCTCTCTCTAAAATAAAATAAACACAAATATTTATGAATATACATTATTTTAAATTTATTTTTAAATAAATATATATTAACATTTTATTGCAATATATTTAATTAAAGGAAGCTAAAAATGGTTAAAAAAAGCGGGATAAGAAAAATTTATCAATCCACATATACACTCACCATCAAAATACACAAAATACTTTAAAGCACTGAATGCATATAAAAAAGAATTTTTCAACATTTTCCTTCTTTCTTGGTGGCTGTTTTTTAATATCACTCTTGTTGTTATTATACGTCAATTTCAATCAATTCTCCTATATATCAAAAAATGACAATTAAGCCATTAAATATTGCCTATCTTTCGTGGGTTTTATGTTGTACCACTCATGTCATTATTATAAATCAATTTCAACTAATTATCATATATGCTTTAAATTGATAAAAAATTTAAGTTTAACATTATTAAGATGTTTGTCTCTTCCATATATATATAAATCATTATTGCATAATTTAAGATGTTCATATGTTTTGTTGCTGACTTATATATTAAAAATAACAAAATAAAAAATGTAATAAAATAGTAAAAAAATCATAACAAAATAGCAATCTACATATTCTAATTCAAAACAAAATTTTTGTATAAGCCTTTCATATTTTTTAAAAAATCAGAAAAAAAAGTCAAAAGTTAGGATGAAAAAAGAAATTTTCAAAATATGCCCTTAGTATTATTATAAGTCAACTTAAAAATTAAAAGTTGAGATCCCAATAATTCAAGAGGACATAGAGTTTGACATTAGAATGAAGAGTCTTTAGAAATTTGTAATTAAAAATTGACATCCACTCTAACTCAATTTTTATTTTTATTGATAAATAAGTATTGTAATCTTTTTAACAACATTCAAAAATTCTTAATAAGACTTATATGCCTTGTTAGATACTTAATAAAAGTGTAGACTTCAATTATGATTTATACACATCGACTGGATTTAATAAGAATTTCCCAAGTTAAAACCCTCCTCAGTTGCAATAAAAATATTAAGAGTGACTTGAGGAATATATTTTATTTTGATATATTGATGCATCAATTTATAATTTATTAAAATATCACATTATTCATAGTACAATTCCACCCAGGTTTAATTGTAGTATATATAACTCCTTGTCATCCCTATACTTTTATCTCAGCTATAGTTAGATTTAAATTTGAAGTTTATAATCTTATAATCTTACTGCTATATCAATATATTTTTAACTTACATGAGAATATTAAAAATACTTCCTTGTAAATTTATACCAGAACTTATCCATATTGCTCATTCCCACAGCAAAAAAAAAACTGTATGCAACACAAAATATCATTTTTATATTCAAGTTTGTTTCGAAATTGTCACCTTTCCAAACTAACTATATAATATATATATATATATTCTTAAATTATTATTCATAATCTTTTTTTATAATTATCAAACAATATAAAATTCAAAATTGAAAACAAAATCACTCGTACAAACTATTCATAAGTCATGATTGATACACCTTATCATAAATTTACATATCTACAAGTTAAATTGAATATAAAATACCCATATTTATATCATCTCTAATTTTTATTACCACCTCATCTTTTAAATATATGAGTTAATAAATTAAGGAGCTTACTCTACTTCTAATTATATACATAAGACCTCATTCATACTAAATTTATAATTTGTTTCAAAGTACTTGTTACAATGTGAATGAAGGTCCGTAGCAACCGTAGTTGCAATTCGCATAATTATATAATGTATTTTAGGAAAATCAATGTAGATTTGTTAGAAATAACTAACTTAGGTTTCTTAATATATAGGCATATCAATCATCTAACTTTTATATTAAATAAAAGATGTAGCGGTCGAAATGAGTAGGAAAAAATGTTTGGGTAAAGATATAGTGAAGGATATTTAATAGTGTTTTAAGTAATTAAAAACTGGCAAGGTGACAGAGGTACGTTATCTGTTATTTTAGAACATACATGTGTGTGTGTATATATATAAATATGCTTTGCCTTTCAGGCAAGAAAAAAAAATGCTTTGCCTATTAACCCATTAATCTTTATTTTTGGATGGTGTTAAGCATAAAAATACGTAAAAAATAAATAATTTTCTTAAAGATAAAATACATGTGTACAAATTAAACAATTCGCCAACCTATTCTACGAATTTTAACCGATTCAATGTCGACCGGTTTGACCACGTCTCTACCCTCCCAGATTTCTCATTGTAATGGTTCTTAGTTCAATTAATCAAATTGGCCGATGGTAGAACTCTAATACCATGAAATAGTTAATTACTAATCTCCCTTAAATATATACTTTAACAATAACTATATTTTTGGTATTAATTTCTATCCAGTGAATATTCATAAAACGTTTCACCATTCAGATGCTATATTTTATATATTCAACAGTTATATTCTACTCTATTCGACTCCGCAGCTCAAACAAGCCATGCATGAGAACAACATCAAAAGCAAATAATTAGATTTGCTACTAAGGCAAGAGGGATACCCTTTCATTGCATGTTAATAAAGATGATAACAGACGACGACGGTGACTACAACGACTATGACGACGACGACGACGACGACAGTGACGACAAACAACTGAAAAGAAAAACACAAATTAAAAAGCATAACAAGTTCTTATTAGACGATAGCTGGTTCATAAAACACAAAGCACACAACAAGTTCTTAGGTCGGTCGTCTGTGACATAGGAGAAGATCATTAATTATTTGTATTCTTCGAGAACATCAAGCAGGTCGGTGTTCTTGCAGTTAGGGCATTCTGGGTCATATTTCAGAGCCAACACATAGAGCAAGCAATTGACACAACCCATTAGACTCGGTGAAGGCAGCTCATCATCTCCTGAAGATCCTCCCACCACATTCTCATCAGAATCCTTGTTGATGGACGATAAAGGATTATTATTATTATTATTCATAGGATTTGGTGAATTCTCATCATCAGAAGCAGCTTCTTCTGTTTCTGCTGGTGGATTCAGAAGATCGGGATCAAGACTCTCATGACGGTTTCTATGTTGTTCTCATCATCGGCTGTCTCTTCATTGTTGTTGTTTTCCAATGTGATCCTTGTTTCCTCCTCAGCTGCTTCTTCGATCTTGGAAGAAACAATTAAAATAGTCAAAAGAAAGTAAATACAAATCATAAAGACTTGAAATGTGAAGTCCAACCCACACGTTTGTAAGCAAAATTTTCATTCTATCAGAATCTATTTAGACGTTGAAATCTTAGATCTAGCTCAATTGTTGTAATTTCCTTCCAAAGAATCAGGGTAATCTAATCCATACAAAAATTTTAGGATCAAACAGAATATGACTCTTTTCAAAGAAAGTTAAATTGAAAAATCAAAAGCAGAGTGAAATAATTTAAGAATTCACCTCAGGTCTAATATTGTCACCCTCCACCGGAAAACACTGCTGGCTTTCATCAAAGTTCCCTTGGAGATGATCCATGCCGATATCTAGCTTTTGATCCCCAACGGTGAAATCATTCTTTGGCGAGTGAATATGTATTTATAGGCAGTGAGAGTGTGCTTTTTGTAGCATACTGATTTAAAAAAGAAGAAGAAGAAGATTTCAAGTTTTCACCAACTCCGGATTTCGAAAAGCAGTATGAATTAAAGTGGTGGATTTTAATTGGTTCAAAACTAATAAATGCAGACATAATATTAAAACAATATATCAGATCACAGTTTCTATACAAGGATTGAGGATTCCAAAGGAATTGAAGGAAGGAACATAATAAATTTAATGTCATAAATAGGGATGAATTTTTTTTTTGAGCAAATTAATACCTGCATTCCACCGTTCTCCATTTCTAATCATTTGAAGAAATTTTGGGAAAAAAATCAAAGATGGAAAAGGGCACTCAAGCTACAAACAAAGCATATGATACCAACAAAGATTAATTCATTTAGTAACAAATTGACTCATAACTTACATTGGTAGATAATCTGTAAATATCTCTATAAACGCTCTTTAATCCCTTTAATATACCCTAATCTTGATGAATTCTGAAATACAAACTTTTAATGATGATATCCATTTACATTTTATCTATATTTTTTTTTTGCCAACTACATTTTATCTATATAATCAAAGGTATATGTATGTATCACCAAAAAAAAGGGTGTTTATATATATACACACATGGAATGTTCTTCGTTTTTAGAGTTTGAAGAATCCAATGTTCAATCTTATGTTGGGTTTTCTGTATGGACTAGGCATCAATCACATTCTTTGATTTGGACTAGGAGAAAGAAGCCTCCTTTCTCCTACCGCCTCCTTTCCATTTCGGCCCACTATCCTTCCTTCACTGTTTCATTTCAGAAGCAGTGGAACCCGCCACTCGACAAGGTACGGTAATTTATTATGATAAGTTTTATTTCACTTAAAAATAAATACATGCAAAATATTTTTTTCATTTAATTTCATATTATTATAATTATATTTGATTATATTAGACTTGTTTAGATTCGAAATTTAATTGATCGAAGCCATCCATACAGTATAAGAAGTCCTTCTTCTCCCACCGTCTCCTTCCTCTCTAGGGTTTTGGCCCATTCTCCTTCCTCCTGTTTCGCCTCGGTGGAATCCGGCAGGTATGATAGTTTGTTCCTTGCTCTAGTTCGTTATGTTTTCTTCAATTTCGTTAATGTTCACTTCATTCCTCTGTTTCGAAGATTCCCTTGCCCTGCGGATTCAGAACTAGGAGAGACAGAAGATGGTGAAGAAGAGCAAGAGTAAGAGAAGTTGTTTACACGTTTACCTTGTTACATATGGCCTGTATCCTTAAGCTTACTTCTGTATCATCTGTCTCTCCGAATCTTTGCCAGAGAGCAAGAGTAAAAGAATTTCATTGAAGAAAAAATACAAGATCATAAGAAAGGTGAAGGAGCACCACAGGAAAAAAGCTAAAGAGGCCAAAAAGCTTAACTTGAACCGCAAAAGTAAGGTTGAGAAGGATCCCGGCATTCCCAATGATTGGCCCTTCAAGGAACAGGAGCTTAAGGCTCTTGAAGTTCGACGGGCTCGTGTTCTTGAGGAAATGGAACAGAAGAAAGCTGAGCGGAAGGAGCGGGTATTGCTTCACTTTTGAAGTTTTTATTGATTATGTTTTTTTGAAAAGAAATATCTAACCATTTCCCAAAGAAGGGCGAGTAGATTGCAAATGTATCTGAAATTGTGAACATAATTTTTATCTTTATTTTGTCTTTGTAGAGTAGAATTCTAGAGATAACGTTAGATAGACCGTGCAGTTCTTATTGCAGGCTCTTTAAACGGTCTGATTGCTCATAATTTTTCTGCTGCGTTTATTTTTGGGTCAACTAACAATATAGTTGGTGCATGTTGTTATTGACATTCATAATTTATAGATATGTATACATAGGCACACACGAAGAAAAGCTATTCCTTTTCTGAATTCTCTCATGCTTAAGTGAACCCTACTTTGTTATGCCTGCATGATATGGCAACATATTGGGATTTTTCACCTCTAAATTTAGTTTTTTACAATGCAGTTGTGTGAATACTACTTTGTCATTCATTTTTTATTTCTAAAATTGTACTGTGGTTAACACCGGTTTCAGGCTAGAAAGAGGAAGTTGGGATTGCTAGAGGATGATGATGGCTCCCAAATTGCTGAAACAGCAACTGTGACAGAGCAAAGTTTCACTGTAGTTGGGAAGAATCGAGGTTTTAATTTTTTTTAGTTGAAGTTTCAATTTTGGTCAAATATATAATTCTCTTGTATACTCTATTTGTGTTGATTATATGTTGTTATCTCTTATTTCTCCAAAGACAACTCAGATAGGGCCTTCTACAAGGAGCTGGTCAAGGTCATTGAAGCCTCTGATGTAATTTTGGAAGTCCTTGATGCCCGTGATCCCTCAGGGACCCGTTGCATTGATATGGAGAAGTTGGTGATGAAATCAGGGCCTGATAAGCATCTAGTATTGCTTTTAAATAAAATTGGTAAATTTCATTTCACATTCTTGTTACCTTGTGCATTTGTAGAAATCTGTTCTTTATATTGCTGTACCTCGGGTAATTATTTGTGCTCTTAGCTCAGATCTTGTACCTCGAGAAGCTGTGGAAAAATGGCTTAAGTACCTTAGAGAAGAATTGCCTGCTGTGGCCTTCAAGTGCAGCACTCAAGAGCAGAAGTCAAATTTAGGGTGGAAATCTTCGAAAAAAGCTAAAGCAAGTAATCTTTTGCAAACAAGTGATTGTCTTGGAGCCGATACTCTGATTAAATTGTTGAAGAACTACTCTCGAAGCCATGAGGTAACAGAATTTTTGGTATAAGGATTATTTTCCACATAGAATGAGTTTTTCCTCTGAATTTTCTCTTCTCGATTCTGTACTCATTTGAGGATGAAACCCTGGTTGATATATATTGGACCGGCGGGCTTGCCATTTCCATTATTTGTTCTAATGAACTTTTTCTTAACGTTGAGCATGGGGGACCGGCTAGTTATATGCTTTGAACTCTAGTTGAGACATGCTGATAGTAACATCTCTTCTTCAATTTTCTTCTTTTACAACTCCCCCCCCCCCCCCCAACAAAATAAAAACCAATTTTCTGGAATTGCAGATACCTTTTTCTCATCTACAGCTTTGCTTTTGTCTAACTGCTTTGTTTTTCTGAACTTGCAAGTTAACCTTGTAATTGTTTTCTGTTTTTTGTGGTGTTAGTATTAATTCTTCAGCCCTTCTTTAACAGATCAAGAAGTCAATTACTGTGGGTGTAATTGGCCTGCCAAATGTTGGCAAGAGTAGTCTCATTAATAGCTTGAAGAGAAGCCATGTTGTCAATGTTGGTGCCACACCTGGTTTAACAAGATCAATGCAAGAGGTGCAATTAGACAAAAATGTCAAGCTGCTGGACTGCCCTGGTGTTGTTATGCTAAAGTCTCAAGAAAATGATGCTTCCATAGCTTTACGAAATTGCAAAAGAATTGAGAAGCTGGAAGATCCAATTAGCCCAGGTAAGTGAAGGGCCTGAGGCATTTTCTTTGACAAGTTAATCTGCCTTGCTATGTGTTAATATTGGAGAAATGTAGTTTGAATTTGAAGTGGTTGGTTGAAACTTTATAAGAAT